>PVJO010032805.1:0-12788 GCA_004026905.1 Hystrix cristata | reverse complement strand
TTGGTTGTTGGGCATTTAGGTTGTTTCCAAGACTTAGCTATTACAAATTGTGTTGCTATGAACATGGTCGTGCATACATTCCTATGGTATGATGATTTTAATTCTTCTGGGAAGATCCCCAGTAGGGGAATAGCTGGGTCAAATGGTACCTCCGTGTTTTTTGATATTATATAAAAGGAAGATAATATACAAAGGAGAGGAGTACTAGAAAGAAAGAAGGGGAAAAGCAGAAAGGCAACAAAGGAAAGAAAAGGGAAAGGGAAAATATGGAAAATTAAGAATAAACCTGCTGTAAATAGGGAGGGAGGGAACAGAGGGGAGGGGCGGGGAAGAGGGGGGAGAACCAAGATACATCATGTACAGGTACAAAATAAATGTGATGAATGTAACCATTATATGTAAAATGTACCAATACATGTTCTTGGTTTAAAATAAAATTAAAAAAAAGATAAAATACTAGGTTTATTACCTAGAATACTGAATGGAAGGGTATAACTTTGATGTGCAGACAAATGGTTCTAGCAGTTCTCTCTTCTCTACTGCTGGTCTTCAGGATTGCTCACCTGAAGGAGTTTGGATCTGTAGAGTACAGAAACTTACTGAGAATTTCCTCTTAGTTCTGTAATTGCAAAACATAGACCATTGGCTCTATTAAGATAATTCTTTCCTCTCCCATGGGTAGGACTGCCAGATTTAAGATTAAAAATATAGAACACACACTTAAATTTGAGATTCAGATAACCAATGAATAATTTTTAGTATATGTATGTCTCATGTAGTGTTTAGGGCATACTTATATTACCAGTATTATTTAGTGTTTATCTGACATTTGAATTTAATGAGGCAGCCGGTATTTTATCTGGCAATCTTATTGATGGGATGAAAGTGAGGAAGGGCAGGAAGAGCATTTCTGAGTATTACTATAGTAGAAAGAATGTTGCTCAAAAGGCCATAGGAGTGGAGGGTATGCCTGGCAACCATACAGTGTGGGAGCATGGTGCTAAACACATGTTTATTGCTTTCCTTCATGCCTACAAGAATCTGTATACTAAACTCATCTATGCCAAGTCATTAGCTTCTTACTATGATGTTCTTCTAGAAGTAGTTTTACTTTAAATGAGGTCCAGGAGGACATCAATGCTTAACCCACAGAAATTCTTCTCTAATGATAGATTTTCAACTTTAACTGAGCATCATTAATGCCCTGGGGAGCTTGTTAGAAATAAAAATACTCAACACCCCCTCCCCAAGTTTGATTTTTGGATAGGATCTAGGCATTTGTATTTTTAACAAGCTTCCCTAGGGATTCTGATGCACAGCAAAGTTTAAGACACATTCTTCTAGCATGTAATTGCAGTGTCAAGGAGCAGGGATTGGTGTATTCAGGGGAAGCTGTACCTCTAGCCAACAAGCTACCTGAGAAACTGTTGCACCAGCTTGTGGACTGTTGGTTTAGAACCATTGTTCAAGAAGGTAGATAGAAGCATTCCTTCCTTCAGAATTCAGTGGCAATATGCCTAAGCTCCAACTAGAAAATTATGTGTATTGAAGAACCTGAGTAGAGGTCTTCTTAACGAGGGCTTCTTAACGATGCGTTTGGCATCATGTGCGACTGGTTCTGACAGATATGGTCAGCCCTGCTCTTCCTTCGCATTGCAGATTGCAACCCAGTGTGCAAGGGCTATGAGAAAGGCAAGTTAAGGAGGAAGAGCTCGGCAAGAAGTAGAAGGAAATGTCAAGGAATGCTTTATAGAAAAGGTAAGTTACACTTCAGTCCTTAAAGAGAGAATAGAAATACACCAATGAGAACAACTGAAAAAAAACCAAACCAAACCAAACCAAACAAAAAACATGTGTATAGTGGCTAGCATATAAGAGACTACTAAAGCCAGAGAAAGACTGAGATTATTATAGATTCTAAAACTCAGCGTTTCAGAAGAGGAAAGAAATATATGTAAAGGGAAGAAAGAAGAGAAAGAAAAAAGGGAGACAGATTCACACACACACACACACTCTTTGACAAAGAGAGATCCTGGGAAGACAGAGAAAACAGAGAGGGAGAAATAAATCCAGATTTTAAAAAAATAGTAGCAATCACCTTTACTGTAGGATTTTCACTGTTGTTTAAACATGAGGAAACAAAATACCCAATACACATATACTTTCTCAGAACACTAACTCATTGCTATGGGAAATCTGAATTGAATGAGTAGGAAATGAACACTACATTTGCTCATTCCTGATGACATTCGTTACCTACAAATGGCTTTTTTCAGGGGAAATATTGATTATAATTCTAAAAGCAGGCAGATACATCATTAATATATTTAATAATTAAGAGTAGAATCATAATACAGTATTGAGAAGTAAGGCAGCCTTTTTCTAAACTAGATTTTAAGGTAGAGTCTCAAATAGCTGTCACTGCAAATCTCCGAGACTATAATGTGTCCCCCACCTCATATTTTGTTTTTATCTGAATTCATTCTCTTGTTGTTGTGAAACTTTTGGAACGCCCTTTGCAGCTGATGAGCCCACAGTTAAGTGTAGGCAATTTGGCTTCTGCTCCAGGCAATGTTGTCAAGCACACCAGCTTCCTGGAAGAAACATGGTAGAAAGAGATCAATTTAGTTTCATGGTGCTTAATATCACCTCAAGGTCTTTTCCCTTCTGTTTCTTTTCCTCTTCCTTTTGAATCACACATTCAGATAACCACATGCATCAAGATTCAAAGGAACACAGCTCAGCATGTCTTTGTAAAGGTACAGAAGACAATATGGCATTACACATGCTCAATATGCTGTTTTGAATTCTCTAGAACTTTGTTACTCCAAAATCGAATATCTTCAGATAAAGGGAAAGTATGTTGCTCAGTCAGAAATGTGTAGATGCCAAGTGTGATTTAAATTTGATTTTTCCTCTGTATCTTTTGGCATATATTTTGCAAGCTGAAGGATCTCTCTCCTTCCTCTCTCTCCCCCTCCTTTTTCTCTCTCCCTCCCTCTCTCTCTCCCTCCTCTCTTCTCTCTCTCCCTCCTCTCCTCTCTCTTCTCTCTCTCTCTCCCCTTTTCCATTTTTAGTTTAGAAAGTAAGCATGTGAATCACTATATCTGGGAAAAGGTATTGGATGATTTCTCTTTAAAAATCTTGTATTAGCTGTAGAGGTAAATCTAGGATGGGAATGGAACAGGCATATGTATCAGAGTTCAATGGACAAAAGCAAATAGGCAAGCAAGGATTTTCCCATCTTCCTTCCTCCCTTGACTCAGGGGGAGGTGGTTGCTCTCTTTGTGCATGGAGAATGGAATTAACAGTGTCTTTAGCAGAATCCTAACTGCTGTTCCTGTGTCACGAATTTCTCATTCGAGGGGAATGAATGGAGTTCCAAAAATTAGCAGCCTATTTCCAAAAGATGTTAGTGAATTATAGTTTGTCCTGCAATGACATTAGCACCTGCAGTTCTTGTTTTTGATCATTATTCAGCTCAAGACTGCTTTCTCTACAGCGGGTATAGCTGGCACCTTCACCTTGTATTATGGTTGGGAACAGGAATGTACCTCAGGACTCATGTGTTGAAAGCATGGTCTCTGGTTGGTGGCATTATTGGGAAGTACTGAAAACTTCAGGAGGTGGGTCCTAGTTGAAGGAAGTAAGTCATAGTAGTCTTGGCTTTATAGAATGTATTGGAATCTTGGCTCTTCTCTCTCATCCTCTATGCTTCGTGGGAGCCATAAGGTGAGCAGCTTTCCTCTGCTACATCTTTCCACCGTGATGTTTTGCTTTGCTACAGGCCTAAAGGAATGGAGAATGCCAACCGAGGACTGCAAACTCTAAAACCATGCGCCAAACTAAATCCCCCCTCCTCTAAATTGATTTTCTTGGGTCTTTTGTCATAGCAATACAAAGCTGACTAATACACACTGGTATGGGGCACTTCTCAGTGCCCCTATTCTCCTACTCATGATCTGCTTTTCCCACTTGCAAACTTGTCCTGCTGCCTTCAATTCTGGAAGAGAATCTTTCTAATATGTGGTTATAGCATTTTCCAGTGTCCTTCATTAGCCTGAATTATCCATTGTTACAGTAGTTTTGTATTCCTGACTCTAAATAGACTTACTCCTTTGCATTGAGAATGCTCTATGTATTGGAACAATTTCCTCTAGAGAGGACCATAAAGTATTTGACTGAGTTTGGGTATTTCTCATTGACTATTAAATACTCTTCCAACATAAAGAATATGTAAGTACTCTTTTATCTTCTTTCCCATAACACCTATAAACCAGTCCAGATGTGTATTGAGCACTTGTATTAAGTACTGACAATGAAATGATGAATAAGATATACAAGGATCCTACCCTCACAGAGGTTACGGTTTAGCAGGAGAGCAAACAATTACTTTAGAGTATAATAAGTATTATGTGAAGAAAAGTAGATTTGTGATCGAACACAATAGCACAACACGAAGGCATTTGCAGGGGAGAAAGAAGAGGAGATCGCTTCTAGAAGATGTTAGATATGGAAGTTAGGGGAAAAGACAACACACGGCAATTTTGCAGAACTGAAAAAATCTTAAGCATGGTTGGAATGGAGAGTACAAAGGGAAGTGTGGGGAGAGAGACCTTGGGCAGGAAAGAAAAGTTGAGATGATGGAGAACCTTGTTGTCCAGTCTAAAAACTTTAGACTTTATCATGAGGTAACATGAACCTGTGCGCAGGATGGAAACAAGGGACCGACTTGATTAGGGTCGCATTGAGTACTAGCCCAGTGTTAGCCTACTCTGTAGTGTAATAGAATCAACTGGGAAAAGACAAGAAGTAAGGGAAGAACAGTGAAGAGACTGTTGTGGTAGGCCAGGCTGTGAGTAGTGGTGGCCCAAACTAAGATAGTGGGATGAGGATAGAGGAAACTGAGCAGATTCGAGAGGTAGAATTTATTCAATTTGGATGTGAGAAGAGAGAGGAAAAAGGAATCAATGGTGACACCCAGTTACTGGTTTGAATGACTTACTGGGCAGTGGGGAGCAGTGGTAATGTCACTTGCTACTTTAGGAAATACAAGACAAGATTAGAGGAGGAAGGCGACTTCAATATTAGAGTTTGGAGTTTGAGGTATCATTAAGACATCCAAGTAGAGATGGCAGTTAGACAAGCACAGAGGATTGAAACATGAAAGAGAAGTCAGGGATAAAGCTCTGAGAGGACATGAGTATATGAACAAGTCTAAGAGGAGCATGCAGAATAAAAAAAAGCTCATGACCTAGGCTATGGCTTTTTGTGGTAACTACTTTTAAGGACTGGATTGAAGCAGAAATCTTGCAGAAATTCTGAGAACGTATGACCAGATAAATTGAAGTACAACTAGTAGAGGACAGTGTAACAAAACCAACTGAAGAATAAATTGGAAGGAGAAAGGTCAAATATTAAGTGTTGTTGGTAATTCAAACAAGACAGAACAAGTCTAAATAGAGTGCTCCGGATATTTTATATGTAGGGCACCAACTACCACCTTTAGGTCATCCTCAGTGGCGTTCTCGGGGCAGGGCTGGGAGTCCTAGGATTTGGAAGAAAAACCAGAATGCGGTGGCTTGAGGAGTGACTGGGAGACAGGCAAATGAAGACAGTGAACCTCAACTAGACCATAGAAATTTGGCTGAGAAGAAAAATAAAATGTTATCAAGAGTGGAAACTAGACCACTGGGGAAGGTTTTGTTGTCACGGATGCTGAGTGACTTTCTAATAGAAACGAATACTTTGACTTCTACTCATGGACTATGCCATGGAATTCATGTCGACTGCAAATTCCTCCTCTTGAGAGAATAAATCCTACGGCAACACAGGAAGAAAGGAGACTTTCTCATATCTTAAAATACAAGAGTCTTTTGTATTTCAAATGCAACCCTCATTTCTCAAAAGCAAGTCAGTCCTGAAACGCCTTCCTCCTAGCTCCCATGGGACCACAGAACCTGCACGCACACAGCATTTTTGGTGATGTTCCTGACCACCTCAAAGTCCCTGGGGTGAGGGAATAAATGATGTCCATTCCTAACCCTTAATGGGACTCTTGCTGCATTACACTTTCACAGGTATACATAACAATCTTCTCCCTCCTTGTGGGAGGATAAGCCACTAAAAAGCATTGTTCTTATTGCTAGTCATTCAAGTTTTCCATGAAATGAAACATATATTGGCATATATGTTCCTGTGTGGCTTTAGGTTTCATGTTTTCAAGAGAAGGAATTCACAGACCGAGATTAGAAATCAAAGTATCTATTTCTATTCCAGAGACTTGTAGAGGTTAACTTTCCCTGTCAAAACCCCAATTAGAAAACTATTTTTGAGTTAGGAAAATGCAAACGTGTTTCTCATCAGCATCTTATCTCTCCTTTGATCTCTTTGTCAATTTTAAGACATTTTTCATCTACCTCCCAACTAGGCATAGCAATTAGCCTTCAATAAGGATTTGAAATGTGCTAAATTTCAGGTTTTCAGAGGTTTAGAATTTAATTCTGATAGTCAAATGAAAAAAAATCTTAGTGTTAATCTTTTTATATCCTCGAATTGCTGACCCACACTGTCTTAGGAACTTTAACATGAAAAAAGAGAAACATAAGTTGTTTCCCATTTCACTTCAAGCATGAATAGTTTACCACCTAAAGAATTTCTCACTTGCCAGGCACCGTGGCTTGTGCCTATTATCCTTGCAGCTCTGGAGGCTGAGACAGGAGGATGATGAGTTCAAGGCCAGTCCGGGCAATATAGCAAGACTCCACTTCAAAAAACAAAACAAAAACAAAGTAATAAAAAAGAGAATCCCTCAGTGGTTTCCTCTTCTCTGTTAGGAAGTAGAATAATATATTTCTTCCTTGGCTTTTTCAAAGGCTCTCAGCCCCTCATGCCACAGAGAGGAGGGAAGAGGAGGGAGGGAGACAGTCGTGGCTCTCAGAGATATCAATTGCTTTGTTTGGCAGTCTCAGAGCAAATTTTCCATCATCTTGTCAGTGTTTCCTACCTACCAAATTTACCATACACACTCCACCTTCACTCTTTCCCAAATCTCATGCTTGGATTAGAGTACAGAACAGAAAGAAACAGCAGCAACTCGGGCTACTGAATAGAGTCCTGATTAATTGGAAATGCTTCCAGCCTGCTTCCTCCCAGACATGGACATGGCATTGCTGCACCCAGACATACTTGACAGGCCCTGCATGCTTGTGCCTGAGCACTGACAGTTTTCCTTGGAATGATCTGTCCTCTCCGCAAGCAATTTCCTTTGTGTTATCTTTCCCATCATGTGATTAACATGACGCCTCCATATGATCTATCACAGATGCTGACACATTTGCTTCCAAGTATGAATTGGGCATCGTATAGTGCAAAACGCAGAACTGTGGTGAAGAGATCCCATCTGCAGCTCACAAAGCGCGGTTAATGTTGGCTCTGGTAGTAAAAGCCACTTTCCTGGATGGGTAGTAAATTGCCACAACAGGAGATGATAATATTTGTGAGCCTTACTAACAAGCTTGAATTCTAACATAAGGCAGTTCATTGTTATGCTGCAGAATGTGAAATCTTAATGATTTTGCTATTCAGACTCATCTTATTTCACAACATGATTTACTGTGGCTCTAAGGAGCCAACAGAAGGGAAAAAATAGAGGAGGTGGGAGGAAAAAGAGTTGGGAGTGGAAACAGGGATGAGCTCAGCTTTGTGCACAAATTTCATTGTCACTGATAATGTAATATTTTGCTTTGATTAACAGTCTATTTTGTTGAATGTGTGTGGAGTGCTAATAACTGTTCCGTCAGCCCAGTTGCCGATTCCCCACCCCCCTGGATTCTATTTTCAAAACAGGCATTGTGCTATCTGCAAACACGGGGAGAAAAGAAGCAGAAAATCACTGCACATGAAGTATGCTTCTATCCAAAGACATGCTGAAAATATTTGCCTTGCCAGGTTCATTTACTCCTGTCAGAAATGTCTAAACAGATGGTAGAGGAATTGGTGTTTGACCAAACAGTTGGGCAATCAACAACAGAAACTAATTTTCATAGAATTATACTAATGATACCTGTCCTGATTGATACTCGCTGACAAAGCATAAGTTTTCTGGTACTAGTATCCTGTATTTTCTTCAAGAACAATAAGTTCAGAGAGCTAATCAGGTAAAGGCTTCTAGGAAATATTGACTCACTTTAGGAGGGCACTATTTTGAATATAGTTCAAGGTTGGTACAGAGAGCACACTCTGTACCGGGAGCTGGCTTGAGTGTTCCTAACATCAACTTGGAATTAAAAAAAAAAAAAGCAAAAAACAAAAAAACAAAAAACCTGCCCTTAAAAGTTATTCTGTGGCCATCATTATATTGAAAGTATTTCTGCCTCTACAGTCTGGGTTCTGGGAATGCCTGAAAAAAATCCCAGGTATCAAAATGGGAATTTTCCACATTAAATAATACGCTGAAAGCTACTGTTTTCCTTAACAGAAGTTCTCAGAATTTTGGATTTAGTCTACAGTCAAATTTAATGGGTGGGTGCCTGCACATAAGTTTCAAACCCCTATTATCTTGTGGGTATACAAATGAGATCAAAAGAGGTGAAAATACCCCAAACCAAACCAGCCACCCCCCCAAAAATATATATATATATATAAACCCTGCTGGTAGGATAGGTAGGTAGCATTTCCAGAAACTCCCATGATATGGTCATGAGACGAATCTTAGTTAACGCTGAAGACAAAGAGAAAAAAAAAAAACTTCATTTGAAACAATTGTTTTTCCAACGTTGAACTTAATATATAGGCAGAGTTGCTAGTATGGCTTTTGTAGGATGTTTATTTAAATCTTGACTTGGTTTGTAAAAACAAAGTCCGTCCATATACACTGATGTGGCAGAAAGAGGGAAATCAGAGAATTGTTTCCTGAGGGAGGCAGAAACATGTCAGATCACATCTTTCCCAGCTGCCTCACTGTGAATAGAAACAACTTGGAATGTATCAGCCTCTGTATCTGGACGCTCTTGATAGAGTAAATAAAAAATTGCCCTTCTCACTTTCATGTCCCTAGATGTGCCCAAAGAAACTCACTTCTGCCTTATTTGTCAGTTCATACAGTTGTCGCTTCTGCCAATGTAAAATTATTTCTGTGTCTTTGTACTTGCACAAACTAGATCATGAGGGCACTTCAGAATGTAAGGAAAAATGGGACCCCTAAGCAGGAGAGGAATAGGGACATGGGCCCTTTAAAAAGTAGGAGAAAGAGTCTCTGTAATCATCTGAGAATATGAGCAGCAGCTGGCAGTTTTGTGGTTTACCCCTAAAGCAGGCAGTCTGTGGTTTTGTTTCCGACTCTGTGCAGGCAATACTGTCTACCTGAGTCCCTCCTTGTGCAGGATGCTGTGCCTGCCCACGTTTCCCAGTGAGCCCACAGACCCAACCCCTGGCAACAAGCCGATCAGGTGCAGCTGCCCTCAGAGGGAGGGGTCCCTGGGTCCCTGACCCATAAAACAGGACTGCTGCCCTCTATTCAGCAGTTACCCAACTCCGGGGGCCCCTATTTCTCAGAGTGGCTCTGTACTGCTTCTTTTTGCAAATAAACTTCATTTCGGTTTGCACCGTGTCCTGAATCGACTCCTCTTCCTCTTTCTACATTGGAGAGAGAGACAAGCCTGGCGAAGTTTAAGATGTGTGGGGGGGAGAAGCTGCAGACCCCAGCCCCATGAGACATGACAAGAGCAAAGAGAGGCCTGTAATATTTGCACAGGGCCATTCTGTCCCTGAACAAACACATTATATTTGTTGTACCTTTGCCCCTTACATTAAGATGTGATTGTTTAGGAAGCACTGAGCCGTAATCTGATTTCCATAGAGAGTTAGAGATGGGTGAATCCTTTCTATTGACTGTTAAATGTTCATTATGTGCTTTATCAGAGGTATAATACTGTGTAATACAATTTAAAATGAAATATGGTATACTCACAATGCGAAAGGAAATACCAAAACAGATGTGCCCTTAAGTATATAGTGCAAACACTGTATACAGGTTATTTCTCAAATGCAGTTTTGGATTTAAAAATAAGAGAGCGTTAGCAAGTATTTCACTTTAACGCTTGAGAATCTTAGAACAATGAATAGTGACTGCATTCCAATAGAGCTTTTATAATGGGCAATCTTTGTATTACCTCACCTTATAGCTTCCTTTTGAATAGTAGGATCAAAGCTAGTGTGTTATTTGTCCCTGGTGAATGTGCTAGAAATAGAACCCGTGATGCAAGTGTTAATAGCTCAACAGGAATCCCATCAGTTATAAAATCCCTTTGTGTCTTGTTTACTCCTTAAAACTGTGCCACAGACCCATCAACTTCTTGTAAGTGGCAAAGCACTTTGGTATGATTATAGTAGTTTAATAGTGATGAAGCAGAGGGTGCCTTTTGGTGTTTATTCCACTCTTTCTGGGCATGAACAAAAGCATCTGGTTGTGCCAGTGAGCAGAGAACCCGGTTTACAGAGGGGGAGGGGACCGGGAGCTGCTCGGTCAGGAAGACAATAGCAGCGAGGGGCCCTTGCCGCTGCCGGCAGGGCAGATTCAGCTGCTGTACTGGCAATCGCAAGTCTGCTGTGGGGTTTTTACAGTAAGTAATGTTGTCACGGCAAAATAGAGGAACTAGCTGAGATTTTAGCTGGAATAATAGCACTGAAATAACCTAAAAACAGCCAGGATGTACCAAAGAGTTTTGATTTTGCCTTGGGTTGGTTATCATAGCCATTTTCATGAGACTCACCAGTGAGATCAAATCTTTCTTTGTGAGCAGCTAGTACAGATCGTATCAGACCCAATTCCTTCAGTAATTCCAAGGAGGACGTCTGGCCGTCACTGTGGAACACTTTTTACTGAGCTGCAAAGAATCCAGCAGAGAGAGGAGGCAGATCTTTACTTGGTTCTTAGCTGTGTTGCTTGTTTATAATGAGAGTGCTGGCCATGTGGCAAAGAGCATGGATTTCGCCACCAGCCAGACCCGGCTTCACGTCCTAACTTGGGCATTTCCTCTTGGGCAGACTGTTTAACCCCTGTGTCACTTTTCTTGTCTAATTAATGTATGTAAACCTTTATGGGATTGCTAAAATCAAATTAAAAATTAGGAAAAAATATTTTCTGTAGTGTCTAATACACACTAAATGCTCAATAGACAGTAGCTATTATGACTGGAAAATTGGTGTTGGCAGCATTACTCTAATTCAATGTCATAGTCTGGGAAACAGTAAATATTTTCTTGAGAGGAATATAAAGGTCAGCATACCAACCTCCTTGATTTTCCGGGAGTCTGAATCCTGTAAGTTAAACACAAATCGTTTTAGTGATTCTAAAACACTGGTTTACTATTTCCTAAAATACATATTCCCGAGACCCTCTCCCAGAGAATTTAACACAAAATCAGACCAATGACTCTATTTATGTAAATCTCCACTAAGTGATTCTGATACACACTCAGAATTGAGAGTTTTCTTACAGGATTTCCAATGCTGTGTCTGGAAGGACAACTTCCATGATAAGGAAGTTGATTCAAATTCAGAAATGGGTAGTGGTAACGATGGCAGACAGTGGATGGGAGGCTGGCACCTTTCAAGCCAGGATGGAGATGGAAAACAGGCAACTAGGTGGTGATCGTCCGGCTAAGCAGAAAGACTGTCAGTTAGCCAACTCGAGGTGCCATGGATTCTGGCGAGTTGGCAGTGCGGGGTCAGCCAGATCAGTCAGTGAACTGAAGCTCATGAGATAAATTGTGCACACACCTCCTTCAGAAAATAAAACCCTTATAGGCTGGCATTTTTAGATTCTCTTCTTCAGGCAGACTAGTCGTAAAAGGCTATTGCCTTTTTATTTGTGGTGGCCTTATACAGGTCCTAAAAGACAGAGAGAGAGAAAAAAAAATCATCGCAGAAGAAGAATCATGAGAAAAATCTACACACCTGCTACTTTTTCGATTTAGGAGAAAGAATCATTAAGGTTCTTTATTTACACCTAGGATGACTGACTTTCCCCACATTCCCATTGCAGTAATTAGAAATTGCCCTATCAAACTCAAACACCTCAGCATACCCATACTGTGGATTGCCCTTGACATTTGTTGCAGAGGCGAGTGCTAGGTTCAATAGTACCTATTCGATATTTAGACTTTATTCATTGAGTACATCGTACATATTGAGATGGTGCTTATTTCTTTATACACTAGGGGCTATTTTGTGGGATTCTTATTTTCTGCATAGTCAATAACTTGTGCTGTTTGACTGAAGCTAACAACTATATATGTCCACGCAATCAACTGCTTTTTATAGAACTAATCAGTGACTATTATCCTATATACACAATCTGAGCATGGGTTTGTGCTCAGGGCCTGATGTGGTCATTTACTATGTGCCTTTAAGCATGTCCCAGAGCTTCAACCCTAACTCAAACAGCTGAATGACCATGAAGCTCTGTTTTATTTAATGTATGAATGACAACATTTGAAGGTACAGTGAGGCTCAAATTTTCCATTGCAATAGATTGCTTCAAAATTGTTTAGTGCACTGAGGGACTCCACAGAATCCAATTCTCTCCATCTTCATTACCATCAACCTAATATAAGCTATCAGTATACCTGAATTACAAGTCACTCAACTGGTTGCTTCATGTACACTTACCCAAATAAGGTACAAACTGAACACCCTAATTCAAAAATCCAAAATGCTCTGAAAGTCAAAACTTTTTGAGAGCCTGTATTACACCAAAAGTGAAAAGTTACATTCGATCTCATGTT
>PVJO010032804.1:0-12764 GCA_004026905.1 Hystrix cristata | reverse complement strand
AAAATAAAAAAAAAAAAAGTAAAGTAAAACAAAAAACAACATAAAAAAGGGCCGGGGATATGACTCGGCGCAAAGGCCCTGGTTTCAGTCTGCAGTAGCACAAAACAGTAATTTGAAAAATCTGAGCAGCGCCGGGATCAGAGGCAGGCGCCACCACACCCTGCCCAGCATCCCCACCTTGCGCCCTGAGTTGTTCGGGATGGAGCTGAGAAAATCCACCCACAGGAGACTGGCAGCAGGGCGGGCTGTGAAGCCTTCGCTGGACCTGGGCTGCTGATGGTCTGCGGGGGGAGACAAGGCTGCTGTGCTTCGCCCCACAGCGAGGACCCCATGACACAGGACTGGGCTATGCCCCTGGGAGACCTGTGGGACCGTGGGGCGGGGACCAGGACTGCTGCCCACGGGACCTGTATGGGAGGCTGAGGCAGGAGGATCACCATGAATTCCAGGTCAGCCTGGGCTACTTATTAAATTTATGGCCAGCCTGAAGTGTCAGAAAAAAATAAAAGCAAAAACCTGACATTTTGTGCTCTATTACAGAAACTCCCACTCTGGGATTTGAAAGGATGGTGGGCGTCTCACCACCCACAGCTAAGTACTAGGCCTTCTGCAGCCACCATCGCCGGCCACCAGGAGCCGAGTCCACAAAGGACCAGGGATATAGATGAGGGAGGGACGTCCCACACAGCGAGGGGACCACACGCATCACGCCGCCCATGCGGACATGAGTGCAAGGCGACAGGCAGGCAGGTGGTGCCTCCTGTCCTCCCTGCGTACCCACTGGGGAGGGCTGCACACCGTGCCACGCTGCTGCGCTGCACGTCCTGGGTGGACGGTGAGCCCTGCTCCGCCACAACGTACCAAGCGCTGCCGGACACAGCTCCTGGCCAGCCGAAACCCAGCATTGGTAAAGATTCACAGCAGCAGTTTAGAAGAAAATTTATTTGGTGATGGGGAAGGAGGAAGAAAGATGAAAGAAAGCTACTTTGGAGTAGTGAATTGCTCATGGATTTCTTTGAGACAGGGTCTCACTATGGAGTCCAGGGTGGCCTCAAACTCAGAGATCCTCCAGCCTCAGCCTCCTAATTGCTGGGATTACAGGCAGGCATCACCATGCCCAGCTCTGAGGCCTTCTCTGCACTGCAGTTCACTTGATTGAGACCCTTGTCCCATGGAGGCTCTTGGAATCTGATTGGCTCCCAGGCTTGCCCCTCATCCTGACCTTGGATTTCTTCCGGCTGGAGGACTTTCCCGTCTTTAGGTAGAGGGTAAGATTATGGGCGGCGCCGTCAGGTTTAAGAATTAAAGGGAAGTTCGGGATTCTTATGTTAATTGCGCTAACCGGGAGCTTCCCCTCCCGAGAGTTCACGTTATCTTTTAATTCCTAAATCTGGCTGCCTCTGCCCTTCTAATTGCTGAAGTGTGTTGCAGGTCAAGCTGCCTCGTTCATTTTAAAGTTCACCGAAGCCTCCAGGACTCTTTGCCCACGTACAGTGCAGCCCCCAGTCCCTGCGCCCTCCCCTGTAGGCTGCGGCAGGAGTGAAAACCCAAGTCACCTGCACAAGCTGGCCACACTCAGAACTTAACGAGGTCCAGTGAGAAGCCCTCCCCCGTGCCTCCCTCGGGACCCGGTTAACTGCACCACGGTGGGGACCCTGCGCTCAGCTCCCAAGCCTGCTGCCCCGCCCTGCTCATAGGGACCCACAAAGCTGCCAGGGGAAACCGAGGCTGAGAGGGGTCCACTCGAGAAGCAAGGTCACTGCAAACCCACAGGGAGACCTTCGGTACCACCCAGGTGCCCACGCAGGAAACAGAGGCAGCAGAGAAGTCTCATTGCAGCGATTTATTATAAAAGCGCACGTCTGGAGAAGGGTTCAACCCGAGTTCCACGGAGTGTACTGGCTCGAGCTGAGGGCGGAATCCGGGGACCCAGTGAGAGCTGCTGCAGGACCTGGCGGTCGGGACGCCTTCCTCACACAGCGACCCGCAAAAAGGAAGCACTTCCCAGTGGACACGGGCAGCGCCCCCATTTTGCGGATCACGGTCTGAGGTTCGTAGTCTATAGAGACCTGCTGTGGGAGGCTGAGGCAGGAAGGTCGCACCTGGAGGCCAGGCCGGGTTATCTGAGGCCCTGTTAAAAGAAACGAAAAGGAAGAAAAGCCAAGTATCTTCCCTAGTTAGAAGTGTTACTTTGTTATTTTCCTCGCGCCTGAGACTGGATCGTACCACATCCAGCACACATTAAGTGCTAAATACTAACCGAATATTTACGGAGGACCCTCGGAGGTCCCAGCCCGCCCCACGCAGGTCTCCCCGGGCCGGGCCGCAGCGGGGCCGGCCGGCGACCCTCGGATCCCGCAGCACTGTGCCGACGCAGAGCGCTGCCGCATCCGAGGGCTGCAGGCGGGCGGGCGGGCCCAGGCCTGGCGGGGGCAGCCGGGCGCGGGCCCGGCCGGCGACACTCAGACTCGGCGGCACTTTCCCTACACAGCACAAAGTGCCCCCACAGTTTGAGTGGCGCCGGCCGAGGGGACCGAGCTGCTCCACAGGCTGGAAGAGAAGGCGCAGTCAGCTAGACGCGGCGCGGTGGGGACCGGGGGTCGAAGGCTCGTGTTCAGGATGGTCTAGGAAGCGGGACGCTGAGGCAGGAGGGCCTCAAGTTCATCCCGACCTCCGGCAATTCACCAAGTATCTCAAAATTAAGAGGAAAAAGAGAAAAATAAAGGCCTGGGGTTGGAGGTGAGAGAGAAGGCCCCGAGTTCGATCCCCGTTACCGCAAGAGATTTGGTCCAAGCACCGGAAGCTGCACTAAGGAGAGGACGGAGCCGAGAGGCCCGAATCAAAGTCAAGCCCAGAGGTGGAACAGGAACCGCCGCCCAGCCGCAGGCCGCGGCTGCTCTTATATAGCCGGCGGCTGGCGCGCCCCGTAGGGACCGAGACCGCCCCCGCACCGCCCACCCGCCCTGCTGCGCAGGTCTTTCCGGGGCCCGCAGCACCTTCGCAATTTAAAAATCCCCAGCACCACAAATGCTTGGGCTGGGCGTGGTGGTGCCCGCCTGTAATCCCTACACTGGAGAAACTGAGGCAGGAGGGGTCGCCACAAATACGAGGACAGCCTGGGCCACACACTAAATTCAAAATCCTGTCTCAAAAATCTGGGAAAAAATATTGGTTATGCGTAGTATTTGGGAATAACCTGGAAAGCAAGGGTGAAGGACCCCCAAGAGGGAAATCCCACCACCTGGTCATGCAGTCACTCATCCAACATTTAAATACATTTTGTTTCTTGTGTTTGTGGAGCAAATCAGCTATACCAGGCCTTTTGCAGTTTCCTGTTTTACAAAGGTAAATAAATCGGGGGTTGTGCTGGGTGTGGAGGCCTACACACCTGTAATCCCAGAGCTGTAATCTGGAGGCTGAGGCAGGAGAATTGCCAGTTGGAGCCAGGCCTAGGCAATTTAGGGAGACTGTCAGGAATTTTTAAAAGGAGCTGGGAATCTGGTCATGGTGGTGCATGCCTGTAATCCTACCGCTGGGGAGGCAGGGGCAGGAGGATGGGCAGGTTCCAGCCCAGCCTGGGCATCTTAGTGACACAGTGGAACTCTGTCTAAATAAATCTCAGCACTCTGGGAGGTTGAGACAGAAGAATCACAACTGTGGAGCCCAGCCTGGGCAGGTTAGCGATTTAGTGAGTGAGATCCTGTCTCAAAATTTAAAAATCAGGGGTTGGGGTGGGGATTTAGCTCAGTGGTTAGAGTGCTTGCCTAGCAAGCGCAGGGTCCTGAGTTTGATCCCTGGCACACACACACAAAAAAAATCAGGGGTTGGGGATTTAGCTCAGTGGTATAGCATTTGCCTAGCAAGGGCAAGGCCCTGAGTTCGATCCCAAGCACCCCCCCAAAAAACTTTAAAAATCAACTGGGGATGGTAGTACATGCCTGTAATCCCAGAATTTGGGAGGCTGAAGCAGGAAGATCACCATGAGTTTGAGGCTATCTTGCTATGTAGTGAGTTCAGGTCCAGCCTGGACTATATACTTGAGACCCTGACTTGAAAAACCAAAATAAATAATTAAAGTAAAAATAATTAACTAAAGTAAAAACAAATAAAAACATAAAAAAAGCCTGCAGGGGGAGATCAGTACAATGGCCCTGGGTTTAATCCCTAATAACACAAAAGAGTAATTAAAAAAAATAGAATAAATTTGTGAGTGATGGAGAAAAGCCTCTCAATAGAGTTGGGCTGTGTGCTGGAGATGGGTGTCGTTTAACCAGTTTAAAATGTCTGATGCCTAAAAGTCACCCCTTAAATCTCAGGGTGTCCCTGTCTTGCGCCCCAGGCTGCTCAGGACAGAGAGGAGCAAACCTCCCTCCACCCCCCGAGGCTGTAAAATCTTCCCTGGATCTCAGCTGCTGAAGCTGGGGAGGAAGGTGAGGCTTCGTCCCACTGTGGAGACCCCAGAACACAGGGCAGGCTGGTGGGTGGGGTGGACTGACTGGTCAGTTTGACCAGGACGCCCAGCTGGACTGAGTTTGAGTTTCTGGGTGTAGAAGGATCCACCTGATGATTGTTGCTGACACAACATGGGGAAGAACGGGAGCCCACGATGGCGGCCAGCTGTTTCCCAGGAGCTGCGGCTGGTTCTCCTGCAGTGGCCTCGGCTTTCTCATCACAGAAGGAGCTTGGGGCCTTGCTGTCGTTGAGGCTGGCTGCTGTTGCTTCAGGGAGCTCTGGTGGTCATCTCTGCTGTGAGCACCATATCCTGGTTCCAGTATGTTTCTTCAGCCTTTTAGTGCAGACATAGATGTACACGGGACAGTGCTGCGAGCTCCCAACCCTTCATTGGATCTTTTAGGTCTCCAGTGCATAGACAGACGTCCTGTAATCTTCCTGCATTTGGCTTGTGTGTGAATGATTTGTCCTGTATTAAATCTGCTCTCCTGCAAACCACTGACTCCAGAAAAGTAAGGAATACAGGCCAATCCCACCTGAGTCTTATGGGACCATGTGGCCGAGACCTACTGACCGCTGCCCATGGGGCAGTATGGGAGGCTGCAGCAGGAAGGTAACCACTAGTTCCAGGCCAACATGGGCCACATAGTAAGTACAAAGGCAGCCCGGACTGTCCTTGACATGTTTTATTATAAAAACTACACTCCTGGGATTTGAGATGGTGGGTACCCACATGCCCCTGCAGCAACTTCCTAGGCACACTGTGTGACCATCATTAGCTGCAAGGAGCCTAGAGTAACAAGGGATGTGGAACGCAGAGCAACCTCCCAGGCCAGAGTGGAGCCCAGTCACCCAGGTGGACACCAATTCGCCTCCAAGCCAGGCAGACGGCGCTTGGGCATCAGCCTCTTACCCTGGAGGCCCAGCACGCGAAAAGCACCCACGTCGGGTCGGGTAGTCGCTGCAGGCCCAGGGGACCCGCGGAGAGCCTTTACACCACCAGGGACCCACGAGCGATACAGACTCAGGCAGAAATCTCATTCCAGCATTTTATTAAAATAGAGGTCTGGGGCAGAGGTGGGGTCGGGGGAGCCGCTCTGCGCGGGGACTCCAGGTTCTGCCCGAGTACTGCTGACAAAACCCAACAACACCCCGTAGAGCCGGCTCGAGCTGTGGGCGGAATCCGGAGATGCAGGCAGAGCAGGCGGGTCGGAGACGCCTTCCTCACACAGCGACCCGCAAAAAGGAAGCACTTCCCAGGCGGAAACGGGCAGCGCTACCATTTTGCGGGTCCCGGTCTGAGGGGTTCGCACCGCAGAGATTGGCTGAGCGGAGACGGGAGGATCGAGCTGGAGTCCAGGCTTGGCATATCTGAGGCCCTGTCACAAAGAAACGAAGAAAAACACCCAAGTAGCCACCCCAGGAAGTAGTAACTTGGTTAACATTCCCCGTGCCTGAAGACTAGATTGTATCGCATCAAGGATATACACTGAACACTAAGCAATAACCATGTACTTACAGGACCGGGAAGTAAATTAACTTGTATACAAGTACCACATCAGCCAAGAAAAGGCTTTTAGTGTCTCCACGTGGCTGACGGGAGATCACAGCACTTGAGATGTCTCGCTGCGCCCAGGGACCCTCCCGCCTCAGCCTCCCAGGGCCTGAACTACATACAGGCCCAGTACCGCCCGGCCCGCCCCTGCCAGGTTCCTGGTGGTGTTGTGTTGGCCCAGCGCCCTCCCAGCATGCCGTCTCCCGGGCCGGGCCGCAGCGGGGCCGACCGGCGACCCTCGGATCCCGCAGCACTGTGCCGGCCCAGAGCGCTGCCGCATCCGAGGGCTGCAGGCGGGCGGGCGGGCCCAGGCCTGGCGCGGGCCCGGCCGGCGCCACTCAGACCCGGCGGCACTTTCCCTACACAGCACAAAGTGCCCCCAAAGTTTGAGTGGCGCCGGCCGAGGGGACCGGACCGAGCTGCTTGCTCCGCAGGCTGGAAGAGACGAGACGGCGCGGTGGGGATCGGGCTCGATCAAAGGTCCGGGGCGCGATCCCGCTGCCGGAAACCTCCGGCCGGCACCCCCGCGAGCCGCACGCCGGGCCGCACTCCGGCCGGAGGCTGCTCTTATAGCTGGCCCGGGAGGGGCGAGACCGCCCCCGCGCCGCCCACCGCCCCGCCGCGCGGGGCTTTCCGGGGCCCGCCGCACCTTCGCGACTTTTAATTTCTTAATTTCTGGTTGAACCTCCGAGAGTTTACAGACCGCCAGGTAGATTACTCCTAAGTACTTCAACGTGTATCTCCTCTGCGGGGATTTTTCTTTTTTTTCTTTTTGTTTTCCCTTTATGCTGCTGGGAATCAAACTCAGGGTTTTGGGCTTGCTAGACCAGCACTCTGCCACTGAGCTAAGTCCCCAAACACCTTCACAACTTTAAGAAGGATTTTTAATCGCCAACACCACAAATACTTGCGCCTGTAATCCCAGCTCTAGTAAGGCTGGGGCAGGAGGCCTCCCTCGGGTTCGAGGCCAGCCTGGGCTACCTCGGGAGACCCAAATTCAAGCCCAGCCCCCAATCAAAACAATACAGAACAAATAATCACTGATACTGTTATTAAAATAGCCGTTATTATTGGACTGAATTACTGCGTAGTAATTTGGAATGACTTGGAATTCAGAATACAGGGCGAAGGACCCTTGAAGAAATCCGATCACTTGGTGAGGCGCTCATTCATCCAGCAAACATTTAAATACAGTTTATTTCTTCTGTTTATGGAGCAAATCAGCCATACAGGGACCTCACTTTTTCCTTAATTTGGGGAGGTAAATAAATCATGGATTGTGCAGGGTTTATTGGTGCACACACCTGTGATCCAGTTGCTCTGGAGGCTGAGGCAGGTGCACCGCAAATTGCATCCAGGTTTTCGTAATTTAGGGAGATTTTAAGAAAAGTGTTGCAAAACTAAGACGGGTGGGGCATGCCTGCAATCCCAGCACTTGTGTCGTTGAGGCAGGAGGATCCCTGCAAGTCTGAGGCCAGTCCAGACTACATAGCAAGACCATCTCAAAAAAATAAAAAGTCAGGGCGCCTGGGCCCAGAGCCCTGGAGTGGCAGTACGTCGGTGCCCGGGGCCCACAGAGGCACTGGATGGTTTCTCTTGGAGAGCAGAATCCTGGCACACACTTCTCTCCTGATCAGTCTCTCCTGTCCGGACTTTTCCTTTTGGGAGGAAGGGTCTTTCTAAATTTCAGCTTTGTCCCCGGGTATGGCAGGACAAGTCTGTAATCCCAGGCCTGCCTGGACAAATTAATTTAGGGAGACCCTGTTTTAATAAGAAAAAAAGAAGGGCTGGGGGTGTAGCTCAGGGCAAAGACCTGGGTTCAATCCCAGCTCCACAAATAAGTAACTAAAACTAGACTTGTTTTGAATCCCCGGCCTTGTGGTCCTAAGCAAAAGCTCTGGGTTTAAACTACAGCCTCCACGTGTTGTTATAATTTCCCTTTTTATCCCACAATGAACATTTTAAAGAGTAATTTTGATTGAAGTAGGGACTGGTCTCCTAAAACTCCCAATTCACCTTCGACCTTGAAGCTTTGCAGGGAGCTGGGGGAGGGGAGGGCAGGCTGGGAGAATGTGGGGAATCTTAAAGAGGCCTGGGGAGAAGGACCACGCCCGGCTGGGGAGGCTGCCCTCTCAACTCTCATTTTGACCCGGGTGTGGCAGCTCCGATCTACCTTTCAGTTGAAACCTGTCCTGAAATGACGAAACACCCATAAGCCCAGCATTCTGTGAGGCTGAGGCAGGAGGATTCCAAATTCAAACCCAGCCTAAGCGACTCAGGGAGATCCTGTCTCAAATAAAAAATAGGGGCTGGGGATTTAGCTCAGTGGTTATAATGCTTGCCTTGCAAGCGCAAGGCCCTGAGTTCAATCCCCAGCACCAAAAAAAAAAAAATAAATAAATAAATAAATAAAAATAAATGGGGCTGGCCGTGTAGCTTAGAGCAAAACCCTGGGCCCAGTCAATTTCCAGTGCCACCAAAAAAAAAAAAAAGAAAGCAAGCAGACATTTGTCATACATGGTCATGAAGGATTAAATTGAGTTTGTATTTTGGTTTCTTTGAGACAAGGTCTTGGTACGTAGCCCAGGCTGGCCTCAAATTCACAGTGATCCTCCTGCCTCAGCCTCCTGAGTGCTGGGATTATGGACCATCTGTGCACTTACACCCTCTCTAGGGTCCTTATTAGGCCTTACAGGGCCTGAGCGCTGCTGCCCTCGCCGGGCTGTTTGCTGGAGGATTATCATCTGGCCCACAGCGTTTGTGGCTCCCCCAGGCGAGCAGGGAACCGGGTCCAACCGGCTCTGTACCTGGTTCCAGCCGGCTCTAAACAGAGCACAGTGCAGGGGGTGATCCCAGCTTCTTGGATCTTCTTGCTGAGGCAGGAAAATCTCAAGCTTGAGGCCAGACTGGGCAATTTAGCAGGACCATCCATCCATTCATTCATTCATTTGTTTATTGGGTGCTGGGGATCCAACTCAGGGCCTGGAGCTTGCTAGGCAAGCACTCTATCACTTGGGCTAAATCCTCAACCCCCTTGTCTCCAAATTTATGAAGCTCAAGGGGACATAACAAAAGTTAAAAAAAAAAAATTAACTTGTATCTCGTTCACGTACTAGCTCCCCCATCGTGAATGTAATCATTATGGGCTGCAGACACGGACTACGAAAAATAAAAATGAAAGCCGGCGTGCGTGGTGGTGCACACCTTTGAGCCTAGGACTCGGGAGGCTGAGGCAGGAGTGTCCCTGAGTTTGACTGCTCCTCCTCTGCCCCCCGAACCGCGCCAGGCGCAGGCAGGAAGCAAGAGCCGCGGGACGAGGCTATGAGCTCGGCAGCGGGTCTCCTCGCGTCCGCGTCCTCGGCAGCCCCACGCCGAACCCGCGGAGACGCCAGGAGCCTGCCCGCCCCTCCCCCGGCTCGGCCTGTCTGGCCGGCAGCAGCTCTGAGAGAGCGGGTGGCCTGCTCCCTCCGGATCCGCGTCTCCTGATTCCCGGAAGCCGCGTCGGGCGGGAGGAAGTCTGGCGGGAGGGTGATCTTGCAGCTTCCCATCCACTCCAGAGCGATGGTGCCAGGTTACTGGGGTAGCACCCCTCGCTTGTCTTCCTTTCCTCTTTCCCTCCCTCCTTCCTTCCCTCTTTCTTTCCCTCCTTCCATCCCTCCTTCTTTCCCTCCTTCCTTCTTTCCTTCCTTTCTTCCTTCCTTTCTTGTCTCCCTGTAGGTCAGGCTGCTCTCGAACTCACTATGTAGCCCAGCCTGACCCCGAACTTGAAGAACTTGTGGCAATCCTCCTGCCTCAGCCTCATTTATCTTTGTAGTACTGAAAATTTGCCAAAGAACTGGCTGCACACGATGTAATAGAAACTTTTATTCCAGCACTAGGGAGGCTGAGGCAGGAGGATCACCACAAGTTTGAGGCCAACCTGGGCTACGATGTTAAGACCCTGTCTCAAAAAAAGAAAAAAAAAAGGAAGAAAGAACCTTTATGTTTCTTTTTGGCAGGGGTGTGTAGAACATATTTAGGTCTTGTGCTTGATGGGCAATCAGGCCACCATTAGGGTTACATCCCCAGCTATAGAAGTTTTTCTTATTCTGTTCCTCTGCTCAGTTTTGTTTGCTTGCTTTTTTGTGGTGCTGAGAGTCCCCCCAGGGCCTTGCACAGGCTGGTCAAGTGCACCACCGCGGAGCTGCATCCCAGCCTTGAGATATTTCTAAAATTCTGTGTCTACCCTGAGGAGGGTATTAGACTGAGTTATACTGTGGTGGGACCCTAGCTAGAAACTCGGGTGGCCACAGGTGAGTGTAGACGGGCAGGCTCCATGTTTCCTTGGCGACTAGTAAGGGATGTACTACTGAGGGCTGACCTTTGAGCCCTCGCTTGAAAAAGGTAAAAATAAACAAAAAATAAACAACTGGATACACTAAATTGGCTCAGCAGGCATCCCTGAAAAGTGAGGTAATTACATTCTTGGGCAAAGTAGGTGAAAATTGTAACCACTGTAATCAACCAACGCCTGTACTCAATAAGGTGAAAAACTGTGTATTCAATCAGTAGATTTAGTCTGTACCCTGCAATCCTGGTAGGGCGGTTTCACAACTAAGTTTTGCTCTCTGTGTTCGGTGTTTGCTCAGGCGTTGGATGCTAGTCCCGGGGCCAGCGCTGCTACACAGAAAGAGCTATTTTCGCGTGACCTGTGTGGTACCTTCATTTCTTTGGCGTCATCTCCTCTCCCACAACAATACGATGTGATGTCCAAGGAAAATTTACCAGGAAACACTGACAGCAATACTAATCCATCTGACATGCAGAATTCTTTGATGCTGAGGTATAAATGTAGGTCAGCACGATTTGGTCTCTATTCTTTTTTTTTTTTTTTTTTGGTCTCTATTCTTGCATGGTACTAAATTAGCAACTGTTTATTAACTATTCGTTCACGTTCTCCAGTTAATATCTTGACATTTTTGGGAATCGAACTCGGGGCCTTCCGCTTGCTAGGCAAGTGCTGTACCACTTGAGCTAAATTCCCAGGCTCCTGTTGACTTTTTTGTTTAGTATCATTATTATTATTATTATTATTCTTACTCTTCCTTGCAGTCCCGGGGAATGACCAGGGTGTACACGTGGAGCTACATCCCCACATTGCCCAGGCTGACCTTGAACTCGTAATCCTCCTGCCTCAGCCTCTGGAGCAGCTGGGATTACAGGCCTGTGCCATCTTACCCAGGTTTTTTTTTTTTTTTTTTTTAAATAGCATTGTGGCACAAGGAACCAGAAATTCCAAAGACCCAGGAGACGTGGTTTCAGAGCCCCGGGTGTGGGCTGAAGGGCGTAGATGTAGATGGTGCCCCCGCCTGAGATCTCCTCTGTGGGAAAGGTCCGCATTTGCAAAGGGCAGCGCTCTAGTCATTTAATTACCCTGCTCCCACCAGCCCCAGCTTTGTCCACCGACCGAGCACAATAATTGTGGTGTCCATTAGGAATCCCTTTCTGGTACCTCAGGTGGGTGAGTGACGAACCTTTTGTGGCATTAAAGGGAAACACCCTGTTATCCACATTTCCTTCTTTGGGAAGAGATTAAGAAAAAACTGGGGGAAGAAAAAAAAGAAAAACTAGGGGGGAAGTTTGGCAGGGAGGAGCGCCCCTGTAATCCTGGTGTAGGGACAGGGGTCCCCACAGGTAGGGAAAAGTCCTCATTGGACATTATTAAAAATTGATAGACAGGGGCTGGGGATTTAGCTCAGTGGTTACAGAGCTTGCCTACCAAGTTCCAGGCCCTGAGTTCGGGCCCCGGCACCCCCCCAAAAAAACTGATAGACAATTTTGACCTCTACAGCCAGCCTCTGAAAGGCAAAAACAGCAACAATCCAATAGTTAGAAACATAAAGGCAGCTAGATTCCAACAGTTAAAAAGACAAAGGTAAGGAACTAGCTCGGGGAAGGCCCCAGGTAGTGCGATTAACATAAAGATCACGAAGTCCCCCTGCATTTGATCCCGCCATCTGCATAGCCCAGCACAAAGGCCCCCACCCGTCATCTCGCCCTCTGCTGAAGACAAAGAGAGGTCACCGGGCAGAGAGAACTCAAGGCCGAGGCGACAGACAAGCCAAGAGCCAATCGGACTCCAAGGGCCAACACCAGGAAAAACCCAATGAAAAGCAGCTGTAGAGAGGGGTCCTTGAGTACTTCGCTCTTTCTGGGGAGGGGGCTGGGAATGGAACTCAGGGCCTTGCACTCAGTAGGCAAGCACTCTACCACTTGAGCTAAATCCACAACCCTGAGTATTTTGCTTTTGAAAGTGTCCTACTCATCAAGTGGCTGTTGATCATCTCTTTCCCCCTTTCTCATCATCTTTAAATAAATTCTCTTAGTTTAAACTCGGTTTCTTTAATTCTTTACTGTAGCTGTGTTTACAATCTTGGGAGCTGCATTTGCTAGCAGGGCAGAGTCCACCTCCGGACATAACACGAGCGCTCGTGGAGGCTGAGGCAGGAAGATGGCAAGTTCAGGGCAATTTAGCCATGTGATGAGACCCTTTCTCAAAATAAGAAATACAAAATGGGATGGGATGTAGCTTGGAGCAACTGGGGATAACACAGTATTAAAGAAAAGGGTGGGGTGTAATTCCAGAGTAGATTAAATGCTTCTCAGCGGCCAGTGAGTGCCCATGTTTGTTGACCCGTGTCCTGGACGCCTGCAAGATGTAATTAATGCTGCAGGGACAGGGGTCCCCACAGATAGGGAAAAGGTAAGGCAAAGGTCT
>PVJO010032803.1:0-12764 GCA_004026905.1 Hystrix cristata | reverse complement strand
CAGGGGAGAGAGGGGAAAGGGAAAATATGGAAAATGATGAATGAACCTGCTGTAAATAGGGAGGGAGGGTGCAGAGGGGAGGGGGGAAGAGGGGGGAGAACCAAGATACATCATGTATAGGTACAGAATTAATGTAATGAATGTGACCATTGTATGTAGAATGTACCAATACATGTTCTTGGTTTAAAATAAAAAAAAAATTTAAAAAAAAAAGGGATAATTGTGCTATTGAACTTTTGTTTCTCCTTTTTTAGTATAATTTAGTTTTTTTCTTCAGAGGTGCTAGAAAGCCTTAGGCATCAAGTAAGGTCAGTGGCACCCTAAGCTTAGACCTACTGAAAAGAGAAACAAGGCACAAATCTGGGCAATAATGTGTTTATGGACAAGACTAGAATCAGGGTAGCATGTGAAAAGTTAGGTGTGTGAATACCAGAGTCTGAAGCACTGTACAAATTCAGATATAACCCATTTATACTACTAGTCTTAGTTGATTGAAAATAAAGTTGTTATCATCTGTTTCTTTTTTGTAAGAATCTTTTTGACTTATGTCTTGTACTCTCAGTAACTACTTTGAAGACAATGATATGCAGTGTAATAAATATTATTTTATTTTAAAAATAGAAAAGCAGTAATTACAAGGAAGATGAGCAGACTTAGAGAAAGATGACGAATTTTAATCTAGATGAAAGATATTTCTATTGTAATTGGATCTAAAAAAAATTTTAAACTCTCCTTTGCTTTAAGCCAACTAAAACACATGCTAACTTTAATTTGCATTTTTATACAAATAGTTTTGGGCACAGAAATAGCATAGTTTTGCATTGGCAAATCCTCTCCATATTCTTCTTTAATAATTTATTCTCTTGAAGGTATTTTTCAACTCTTACAATTTAAACTTTTTTAAAAGGGTATTGCTACCTTCCATTCAAAAGACAGACTTTTCATTTATAAGCCTGTTACCTAGAGGCACAATTAAAATGGAGAAATTAAATAGAAATAAAACATAATTCTTCAGTTCTTTTCATCCACCAGCTGGCTCATTTCATAGATTCCCCCTTCTGTGGGTTCAAAATACATTAATAGTCCATTACCTATTTGCATATCCTTCAAATTATAAAATTTAATTGTTAAAGTTTCAATTCAGATAATCCTAAATGCTTGCATTTTATAAACAAAGCTTTTAGTGACAACGAGCTGGAATTTTAGATCAAAATCCTTAATCACTGTTTTCTCCAGACAGATCTTCACTTTCTCTAACATTCAAGAATTCTTAAGCCAACTCCCCCCGCCCCTGTACTCTTTCTGGCTGTGAGCCTCCCTCAGAAATACACCAATCACTGGAAATTTCTTTGTCAGTATCTCAGGGAAGGCTTTAAGCAGTTAGGAACAAACCTAAAGTGTCCTTTTTACTAGTATAAGAAAGTATAATACTGAATGCTTCTATTTATTTTTATATTAGGCACCTATTATTTATTAGGCTCTGAATGAGGCTGCACTACATTCATTTAAATATGTGGTGTTGTGATAGCTGGTTATGATTTTCTGATGTTTTTCTGCAACTCTACCCATATGTAATTTTGAATTAAATGAAAGTTAAGTACTAAAACGTTTTGCCCGGAGGGAATTCGGATTCTCAATGTGCTTTTAATAACTGTTTGTAAAACATTTAGGAAAATCTATGGCAACACATTTAGGGGAAAAAATCAAATTACTATTGCCTTAAGATGTTATTCTAGTGTCTAAACTTCATGAAGCATCCTGTGTGGCCCAATTGTTGAACTAATCCAGTCAGCAATACATTAGAGCATATCATATACAGCATGTAGGACCTAAACTTGTATAATATTTTAATAATACTTCTTTAAAATACTTCTTTAACAAACTGAAAATGTTGTGACAGTGAAAAATAAGTTTTACCAATTATTCCTGAAAATTTTCAAATACACTCTAATTTGACAGCATTAAAATTAATTAATGGAGTCAAAACAAACACTTCTTTAAATCAGAAAAGTATTAGAGAAATCAAGAGTTTGGCAAAACCTAAAATAATATGCCACTGTGTACTGAAGACCTAAGATAAATAAATAAAACCTTCAGTGGAAGTGGAGACAACGGGAGAGGGCTTCATGAAAGGCCAGTTAATTGTGTAGACTTTTCTTCTGAAGGTGTAATTTAAAAAAAGAACTCAAGTTGAAATGTGACCTGAATTTCCATTTCCTCTCACACAGAGAAATGGCCATGTACCTAATTTGGGAAAAATTCAAACCATAACCTTCAATGTACAACTCAGAATCTGTGCTAAATGTGAATACTGGAATCACCTTTCATCCAGAAAGATGGTGTCCTTGAACCTCACCAGGCGATAATGAGCTTTTTTCTCCACACATTTGTAAGCCCTCACCCAAAGTGTCATTAGAATACAAGCATACCATAATAAATTTGGAGTCATTTCTTTTACTATTCATTTATGTTTTATTTCCTTCTAGGGCCATGAAAACAATTACAGAAACTTATAAAATTTGCAATCCATATTCACCTCGAAACAAGTGAATTAAAATGACCTAAAACAGAATGGCAGCTAAAGGGCTTTCCTCTGAAAAGATCAGGATTTTTTAAGTGATATGTCAGACCCATCCCCAGTGAGGATATGACCAGAATTTTTATCCCATACTCATTAAGTTACACTATGTGACTTTAAAAGCCCTGACACAATATCCTCACTAATGGGATTATTAATAAATGATTGGAAATATGGGTGTTCTATTTGTACTTCACAAACATTTGTATTATTTTGATTATTTTAACCAGAATGTATCAAATCTGTTTTAATAGAGGTCCTTTACCTCTAATAAACATCCATGACATTTTCTGGTGTTTGTTATGACTGATTAAGCAATGATAATTAGTAAAGATGGGTGATGTATTCATGCAAGTTCATTAAATACTCTTTCTAGTTTTATGGATTATTAATTATTTGACAATATCCACAATAAAAAGTTTTTAAAAAATGTATCGTTTTGCAAAATATGCAGTTCTATGAGAAAAAGTTTAGTACACAAGCTGTTAATCACAATGCCTTTATTTTAGGATTTAAAAGTTACATAAAATACTTTGTTTCACATGTCGTGTTTGGAAAGAAATATCACTAATGTATTAATAAAAAAATAAACTCCAAATAAAGTTATTTACAAAAATTGACATTAAATTGACCTGAAGCAGTTTAGAAAAACAGGAATGCTGAGGCTGAATTGAATCACTGACTAAGGTTTCAGGGGTTGGGGATTTAGCTCAGTACTAGAGCACTTGCCTAGTAAGTGCTAAGGCCTTGAGTTCGATCCCCAGCATATACCAAAAAAAAAAAAAAAAGAGAGAGATTTTAAAACTGTTTTTTTTTTTTTTCAGTACTGGCAATAGAACCCAGGGGCACTCTACCACTGCGTCACATCTCCAGCCCTTTCCATTTTTCATTTTGAGACAGGGTCTTCCTAAATTTCCCAGGCTGGGTTCAAACTTGTGATCCTCCCACTTCGGCCTCCTGATAGCTGGCATTACAGACAGGTGCCACCACAGCTATTTCTTAAAAAGCACAATGTAGGGTGCTATTGTTCTTTCAACCACAGAAAGGCCTGATCTTGCTGGATTTTTTAAGTACTCTTTCCATTTAAAAAGAAGAAGAAAATATTTCTTGGAGTGCCCAATATGTAAAGAGTATACAAAATGCTTTACAAGTATTATGTCTTTCCTTGTGAAAACATGAAAGAAGTACTTTTATGCTCATCTCACAGAGAAAAATATTCAGATTAAAGGAGGGTCACAAAAGAAGATTCCCCCAGTGTAATCAATACAGGGTTGAGATTTGCCTGTAAGCAATCTAGGTCTAGAACCTGTGCTCTTAGTCTAAGCTCTGATCAAAAGAGGGAACACAAAATAAAAAATAAAACCAAATTGTATGTAGGAAAGTGAGGCCAGACGCCTTCATAAAATTTGGTAAAAATAAATAATTAGCAGATGTGAAAGTGTTCCAAAAAGGAATCATTTTAAAGTGCTTCTAAGTGAATGACTAAGGTAAGTGTGAGCCCCCACAATATAACCAGGGAGCCCCAAGCTAGGAGCAACTGGCTTACAAATATTCATCAAGGACAGAGCCTGAATCTAGATCTAATTCCACAAATTCCCAACTACCTCTAAAACATGCCATTCCTGGGATTTTTTTTTCATTTTTTATTATGATTATTTGGACTTTCTTCTCCTATTTCACAACTTCAGATACTAAAATCCGAAAAGTCTATTCGAGGGACATGAAAAAGAACCCTTAGCCATTTTTGCATTTTCAAGGTTGTTTGATGGTCTGGTTTAAATTGTCTGTGGTGGAATTGAGACTAGGGAATAACTTTAAAGCTTAGTAAGTGATCTTAATGGTTGTCAATAGGGTGCAGAATCCCTATTCCCAGGAACTGGTAGAACAGAACCTGCAAAGCTCAGTCAAGTTAGGCTCAGGCTCCACATGGAGCCCACAGAAACCTGGCTTCATAGCACACCCCTCAGGCTGAGGGTGCAAAGCACCCAGGGTAGAAAAACGAAAACAGAACACTAGGAAAGGTAAATCTGCCTTACAAATATAAGAATATGGAAGATTCTCCAATTCTTCCTCTCTTGTGTGGTGTGAATGTGTGTGTGTGTGTGTGTGTGTGTGTGTGTGTGTGTGTGTGTGTGTGTAGGAGGTTGCACATTTGTAGGTGACTGGAGACGGGAGTAATGCTTACAGGTGTGACTGCAATCTTATTTATCCCTCACCATTGAGGGTTATTCTAAATAGCTACACTTCTCAGTCCTAAAATCTCCTTCTATTCTGCTACATGTGAAACTAGAATATTTGTAAATAAATATAATAAAATAAACCAACACCTAGGAGAAGAGCTCTGAATGCATAGATTGCCAAAGTGCATTCATCTTTGAATCCATAACAGCATAATGCATTGACTAGTGGTCTACTAAGAAATGATCAGCAATAAAACTGGATATGAATGAATATATCTGAAGCACTAACCCACCAGGTAAGGACACAACTTGGAAAGAAAAGAACAAATAAAAAGGAAGGGAGTAGATATTGAAAAGAAAAGTGTACCTCATACCCACTAGAATGGCAAGACTGGAAAAGATGAACAAACCAAGTTTGACCAAATGTGGGGAAACTAGAACCCTCATACATTCTTGGTGAGAATGTCAAATAGTACAGCCACTTTGGAAAATAGTTGAGAGTTCTTTTAAAAAATTAAAAACGCTCTTCCCATATGACCCAACAATTCTACTCCTGGATATACATAGATATATAAATATCTCCAAAAGAAATGAAAACATGTCAGCACAAAGCTCACAAGCGAATGTTCATGGCAGAACTACTTATAAGAACCAAAGGGTAGGAATAACCCAAATATCCATCACCTGGTAAGTGGTTAAAAAAAAGTTCGATACCCGTTCAATGGAATACCACTAAGTAATATGAGGAAATAATAAACTACAGATACACATGTCGGGATGAAGAGTGAAAGCATTATATTAAGTGAAAGAAGCCAGACACAAAAGACTACATATTGTTTGACTCAATTTACCTGAAATTTCAACAAAAAAGAGGCAAAACTATAGACAAAGAAAGGAGATCAGTGGTTGTCTAAGAAGAACATAGAGTGTTGTCGGTAGTTATATTCCAAATAAACATCACCGGGTTCGGGATTGGCTTGCCCTTTTCTGGATTGCTGGCCTCTCCTTCTAGATTGGTGGCCTCTCCTCCTGGAGTTGGATTCCAGGCTCTTCCCACCTCAAAGAAAAAATTGAATGAAACAAGCCAAAAGCGGCAGCAGAGTTTATTTAAAAGGCAAAATGGAGACTGAGAGAGAAACTGGCTCTGCAGAACGAGTTTGGACCACACAAAGAAAAAAAAATAAAAATACATCCTGGGGCTGAGAGACATGGTACATGCTATAACACAAAGACATGCTAGTACCAGCTCCTCAAAGCTTCCTTTGTATTACACAGTCCAAATCTCAAGGAAACCCGCGAGAACTTCTACATCCGTGTCCTAAGAAGCAGTGCTCGCTCTCACAGCTCACCCTGATGTCTCCTCTACGTCGTTCTCCTGACAAGTTGTGTCTATTTGGGATCTCCCCCACCTGGTGCTGGGGATTGAACTCAGGGCCCTGTGCTTGCAAGGCAAGCACTCTAACCACTGAGCTAAATCCCTAGCGTGGGATGTTGTGATTAACAGGTCGTGTCTATTTCCCCAGCCAGCCTTTACCATGCCCTACTCTCCTACCTCAGGAACAGGAATCAATAACAGATGATCAAGGAAAATTCTGGAGTGATAGACATGTTCTAAACTTGGATCATGGTGATAGTTGCACAATTGTTTAAACTTACTAGGTCATTGAATTGTACATTTATAACAGGCGAATTATGTAGCATATAAATTATACCTCAATAAGGCTGTTAAAATATTTTAAGTAAGGTATAGGAAATACGGAAAAGGTAAAAACATTCATGGAATAAGAGAAAAGAACATGCAGAAACTTACTAGGAAGTGATATCCCTATAGATTGTGAAAATAGGCATAGTATTTCCTTGTCTGTGATTTATTCTTTAAATGTGTTTTACAGTCAACTTGTGTACTATAAGAGTTTAGAGGACTTTAGGAATGTTTAGGGTAAGCAACATAATTTCAAATGCTCTACCAGCTAAAGAAATGGGTAAAGTGAAACATCTTGTGTTTGCCACTGCTTCTCTGGATGCTGTGTTTCCCTAAGCATTTGTTTTCTCCATTTAAATTGTATGTTTTTACACCACCTTTGCATCAAGTGGATTACATGTGCAGTCAAAATATATGGTGAGTATTTAAAGTCTATTTTAGGAAGTGACACATTGCCATTAAATCCCCCTCAGAAGACTCCCTGTCACTTTAAAGGCACATCCCATCATGCTTGTCACTTTCTGAAGCAGTTCTGGAAGTATTAATTCGTGAGTGTCTTTTTGAGGTGTAATGTAAAATACAGGGAATGCTGCTGCCAAGTACCATGCAACAGAAAGGCAGCCTTGTAAAAATATTACAGTGTGTCCTCATGTACCTAATTCACCAGATCTGGCACTATACAACTTATGGCTCTTCCCCAAAGTAAAAATGACCATGAAAGTTAATTAATCAGTTCAAGACATGAAGGCAGCGACAACAGCACAACTAAAGATTCAAGAGGACTTCCAGAACTGCTTCAGAAAATGGCAAGAATGATAGGATAAGTGTGCTCAGAATGGGTTGGGAGGGGGGGGTTATTCTGATGGAATTAACGGCAATGCATCTTTTGCTGTAATAAATTTTTAATTTAAATATTCACTGTATTTTTTCAATCACACCTCATATACCAAAGTTTTGCACCATTTTTCAGCAACTTGCCGTACTGTACTTGTGAATTCAGGTTGAATTACTATTTCTTGACATTGTTAAGCATCTTTTCTCATAACTTGACTGCCATGACATGACTCTGCCACTTGGCATGTCCATTTTTCCTGGCACCCTTATCACCTTCCTCTCATTTCCTTTGGCAATGGGAAATTTTTTTTAGGAAAGGAGAGAGCTATGCTGTATGTGGTGAACTTATTGTGGTCCACTTCGGCAGGAACACCCAGCTGAACTGAGTTGGTGCAGAAGATCCACCTGAAGGTTATTGCTGACACAACATAAAGGAGAACAGGAGCAGAAGATGGTGGCTGATCTCGAATATATAAAGAACTCAAAAAAATCAGACCCCTCAAATTTAAAGACCCAATCCAAAAGTGGGCAGCTGAAATGAATACACACTTCTCAGATGAAGAAGTAGAAACAGCAGATAGACATATGAAAAAATGTTCTACATCACTGGTCATTTGAGAGATGCAAATCAAAACAACCCTGAGATTCCATCTCACTCCAGAAAGAATGACTATTATCAACAAATCAGCCAATAACAAATGCTGGAGGGGCTGTGGAGAAAAAGGAACCCTTCTCCACTGTTGGTGGGAATGTAGACTGGTGCAACCACTATGGAAATCAGTGTGGAGATTGCTCAAAAAACTAGGACTAGAGATTCCACTTGACCCAGCTATTCCACTTCTTAGTATCTTCCCAAAAGAATTAAAAGCATCATACCGCAGCAATATATGCACACCCATGTTTATAGCAGGACGGTTTGTAATAGCTAAATCTTGGAAACAACCCAAATGCCCATCAACAGTGAATGGATAAAGAAAATGTGGTTTTCTTATACAATGGAGTACTATTCTGCCATAAAAAATGATAAACTTGAGATATTCCTAGGTAAATGGATGCATCTTGAGACCATCATCTTAAGTGAAATAAATCGGACACACATGTTTAAATACTGCATAGTTTCTCTGCTGTGAGAAACTGAAAGTGTAAATAAAGACTAAAATGTATTATATTGGGAAAGGGAAGAAAATGTCCAAATGGAAAAGGGAACAAGGGAGGAGGAATGGAACAGAGGACAAAAGAAATAAGAAATGGAAGGAAAAAATAGAAACAAAGCTTTTGTAAATAGGGAAGGAAGAGGGGTGAGGGGAGGGGAATGGGAAAAAAAGAAGCAACAAGATATGTCATGTACAGGTACAAATCCCCTATGATGAATGTTATCACTATGTACATCTAAAATGTACCATTAAAATAAAATTAAATTTAAAAAAAAAAAAAGATGGTGGCTGGCTGTTTCCCAGGAGAAGTTCTATCATGGCTGGTTCTTCCAAAGGGAACTGGGCTATTCTTGTCGCAGAAGGAGCTCAGGGTCTTGCTGTCACTGGGGATGGCTGCTATATGCTTTGGGGAGCTCTGGGCTTCATCTCTGCTGCAAGCATTGTATCCTGGTTCCAGTATATATTCCTTCAGCCTTTTAGTATGGACATGGATGTAAATGGGACATTGCTGTGGGTATAAATAGATTTTTGGCACCTTTCTTGCATTTGGCCTGTATGTGAATGTTGTAACTATTTGTCCTGTATTAAATGTGCTCTCTTACAAACCACTGACTCTAGAAAGATAACTAATACACCACACTATACTACACTTAACAAACAAAATTTTCCTTTTTATCCTCTTAAAAAATGAGGAATCTTCCTCCAAGAGGAAGAAGTCTTTCTGCTCATCACTTGACTTCTTTTGTGTTGGTCTCCACTGTAGCTCATCTGTTCCATTCCCACTTGGTGGGACAGCCTAGGAATTCTCTCCTCCCAGTATTCTGTTTTATGGTTTTTGCAATGTACATGCAATATTGATGCCAGGTGATATGCAGCACAGAAAACATGATTTAATTTTTCACTAAAGTTTTACATGATCTTTTTCTTCATTTAAGGAGGAGAGGTTGAAGGGAGAGGAGGGGAATGGGAAAAAAGAGGCAGCAAGATATTTCATGTACAGGTACAAATTCCCCATGATGAATGTTATCACTTTGTCTATCTAAAATGTACCATTAAAATAAAATTTTTAAAAAATACATCTAAGCTACACTGAAGAATCTTTTAGTGACTGACATTTGAAGCCAATCATAGTGGAAAATTTATTTGTCATTTGCTGAAAGTGTAACACAATGTTCCGTGGGATCTCAACCTAAGGACTTGCATAGAGAAATAAATCAGAAATGTCAATTCTTTACAAAGAAGAGTAAGGAAATAGTTACCTCGAAAATCATTTCAATGACAAGGTTAGGCCTTTGGAATATTTGCCTGCATTCCAGTGTGCAACCGTCTTGCATTCTGCAAGGATGCCAGCAGCTGAAACATATACCGTCCATTATGCATGTGTCTGCTCCTTCAATGAGTTGTTCAATGACAGTAAGGCAGAGCTTCTCAACTTTTCAACTTCGGTACTATTGATGTTTGGGCTCAGTATTGTTTGGTGTGCTTAGGGACATCCCCGCCCACTCCCCAGTAGATGTCAGTAGTCACTCTTCCCATTTCCCCACTTGTGAGTTGCGACAGCCAAAATTGCCAAATGTCCCTTGAGGGAAGAAGTCACCTCCGATTCAGAAACCGCAATGGGGTATCCCCAGTATGAACCTACGACAGTGAAACACTGAACTGGTGAACAGACTCAGCCGGCGCATTTCAGGGCCTCTGAAGAAAGGTGAGATCCAGGGCCTAAACTTTAATATAATCTATGAAAATATAACCTATGAAACCCCCTGGGGGGTGAGAGAATCATATCCTGCAGTAATTGGCCAATTATCATACCTTACTTGTGGACACTTCTGGAAATACTGGCATTTACACTCTTGTTGTTCAGTCTTTAAATTACCCATGAACTCTCAGGTGGCAATGATACAAACATCTATGGTAGTAACATTAAAAAAGGAAACAAGTGTCAGTCACATTTTAACAACTGACAAGTAAATGTTTCAGCCTACCCTAAATATCTGTCACTAGATTATTGTTCAATCTAGCTGAGTTTCTTTAAAAAAAAAATCTGATCAAGAGGCACGAATGACTTTTAAAAAAATTAAAGGATTTGACAAAAGAAGCATGTGAAACTGAGCAGCTCAGCAGAGGAATGAAAGCATCTCCCCACGGGAGAGGAATAGCTTTTGTTTCACTTGCCCAAGCTTAACGTACAGACATGTAAGGAAATCTGTCCCCAAATGGCCGTTTCTTTCCTCATGACAAAAGGATCCTAAATATTTTTTGTTTGTGGAAAAAAACACTCTACTAACAAAAAACAGTCGTAGACATTTTGTAATTCTTTTTAGAAAAAAATAACTGAGGACACTAGTCTAATTCACTGCAGCTGAAATTTCATTTACTAACTAACCACACTAATAAGCAGCTGCCCAGGGGCTTCTAATTGGATTCACTGTGTTTCTGTCACTGACATTAATTTCCTATTTCAACTTCTAGAAAAAGTTTTATATTTTCTGAATTTTTAGGCAGGAAAAATTTAAAGATTTCAACAGTTTTTAACTAGTTCTAATTTTTATAACTGCAGCAGTTTTATGACATAACATGGTACTGAATTGGAAAAATACAATGTTGACATTCATGTACATGTCAATAGTCATTTTATCAAAATGATGGGTAAGTCCATATTTGAAACTGTTATTCATTATACTATTTTTATTCTCTATGTATACTCTGGAGTTAAGTCAGAAAATTAAGTCCATATAACCATCAAGCTATATTCTCCAAATCAAAATTATATTCAAAGGATTTTCAGAAGATTGGCCTCTGACTAGTTCTCTACTTGCTAATTCTGTGATTTAAAACAAAAATGTTGTTTTGCTACTATTTTACTATAATTGTATTACACCAAACTTCCTGCATTATTCTCAGCATGAAATTGGAAGGCATACTTTTCAAATGAATCTTATATGCATCTTCTATTACATGATTGAATAAATAAACACAATGCAAGCATTGCCTATTTTACAAACACCAGGCTTGCAAAGAACCCATACATGTAAATGGCTACATCTGCCCTCCTCTAAACTCAGGCCATGTGCTGTCTCTATTGTAGAAGATGTTGTGGGAAAGCTCGGAACTTTCAGAAAAAAATGCTGATTGCTAAAGACCCTCATTGAGAGGCAGCCCATCAGAGAGCCTTCATGATCTGCTCCCTTCTCACAAATACCTTGCACTATACATTGCCAAGTTTTGTATACCTCCTTATCCTAGTGTCTAGTATTTTTAAATTACAAATCTCTTTGTATTAACAGCTTGCTTAAAATGCAAATCTTTCCCAGAGAAGAAATTACATTGCTCAGTTAAGTCCATTTGCATTGTTCTTGATACCTAACATTATTCGAAATGAAAGATTACCAAGCAGTAGCAGCAGTTGAGCAGAAGTAGTAGCACAAGGATAGGCTGCTGTCATTACGCTTGTGGTCATCGTAATGGTAAACATTCACTGTGTGCCAGACCGTGTGCTACGAACTCAGTGTGGTTTGTCTCATTTAACCTTCTCAAAAAGCCGGAAAGCATTTAGGGTAAACAAAGTAGTGGTTCTCAAAATGTGGTCCCTGCACCAGCAGGATCAGCATTTGAGAATTTGTTACAAATCCAATTCTCAGGCCCCAACACGGACACACTGAGGCAGAATTTCCAGAGGTGGACCCAGAGCCTATGTTTTAACATGGTCTCCAGTAGATTCTGATGCTTGCTAAAATTTGAGGACATCCAGGCTCATATTTACAGAAAAAGACCATAAGCATCCATATATGCATGCATACACACCATTAAAGTAGTCAAAGTTTTCACTTATTTATAGGATAATACATAATCTAAGAGGAGGATAAGTCATCCTACAAAGTAGGGTCAAAGTACATATCCCTGAGATTTTTGCAATGTCCCTAGTGGGTGACAAATGACACTGGTGCAAGTCAGATACAAGGAGTTAACTTTATGCTGCACCATAATCTGCTACTTCAAAGGAACTCAAATTCTTTGTTAAACACTCTCATTTAAGGGAAATAGTGACTGATAGCTGACCTTTTCTAGTTCTTGGGATAAACTCAAAGACCACATTCTTAAACTCAAGAGGAAAAATAAGTCTACCTTCAGCACACTTGAGCGACTCCATCTCCAGCAGGCTGGAGTCCCCAAAAGTCCATTACCTACAAGAAGTACTAATACTATTCTCATTTCACACATGCACAAACTGAAGCCCAAAGAAGCTAACTAAGTAACCCAACAGAAGTAGGAAATAGCAAAGTTGAAACTAAGGAAACTCGAAGCCAATTCCAAAA
>PVJO010032802.1:0-12680 GCA_004026905.1 Hystrix cristata | reverse complement strand
ATGGTGAAGGCCAATCATATCTGTAATTCCAAATGCTGGGGAGACTGAGGCAGGAGGATGGCATGTTTACAGCCAGCCCAGGGAACACAGTAAGACCTTGTCTCAAAGTAAAAACAAAAATGTGCCATTAAAATAAAATAAAAAGACAAATAAATAAATAAATAAAATGAGAGAAAGAAAACTAAAAAAAAAAAAAAAAGTAAGGTAAAATTAAAAAGAATTCCTATAAAAAAGGACATATGCAATAAATGTTTATTGAAATGAAAAAAAAAAATTCGAAAGGTGCTGGTGAACTGTGTGAGAGCAATCGTCAGTATTACCCCAAAAAGTCCATGGCAATAATATACATTATTTTTCCTATATCTATCTGGAAAGTCATTACAAAAAATTTCAGCAGATCATGCAAATCTAGCTGCTACCAAATTAATATGTGTTCACTCATTTTTCTGAAGGGAATTGTCTTGAATGTGTCACCAGTAAACAAAACACATCTAAGGACTTATAAGGACAATTTATAAGTTTCTAAGGACTTATAAATCGCTACAATACACAGTTATTATTTGTGGCATGATAAAGTATCATATGTATATAAATATTATACAACCATTGCTTGAGCAACTTTGGTACACAAACATCTATTTAGATGTTATTCTATACATTTGGCCATACTCTGTATTTTTTTTTTAAATGTAATCAGCTACAAGACTAAAGAAAGGGAGCTGGTAAAATCTGTATGGCTTAAGTTAATTCCTATCATTTCAATGTAGAGATGTTCAAAGGAAAAATGTAGCAAATACATTACTAATAAAAGTGAATATATTATTATAATAGCTGCTATTTATTTTGTTTTGTTTCATGCCAGGTACAATTAATATTGTTTTAGGCATTGATTTATAAAATTTTCTCCCTGGGGAGTCCCATTAGAGAAAATGTTTGCACTTAAATACCCACAGAGATTCTTTTAATTTTTGTTAATATAGACGATTTCAAGAAAAAATACCCTTAATGTACCGTGTAGTGTATTAATTAACAGAAAAATGACTTCAGTAATTAGACTTTCAAGGGAAGCAGTTGTATAAACAGCGCATTTCATGACGCATTATGCCTGTCCCTTCACTCTTACTTCTCGCATCTCATGGAACTCTCTGCATGACACTCGCCACAGCTGCTCACGCACCACGCTCGGTGTCCGCGCATGCGGCTTAGCTTATGGTGTTGCCATGATGAAGAAAACAGGCAAGACACGTTCGTGACACTCTCATTCGCCTGAAGAATGCAGACAATGAAAGTAATAAATACACAGACGTATAAATGCATCAGACTTTGTAACTTTAAAAGTCATGGACAAAATAAACGGTGAATATAATAAGGACACCGAGAGGCAGCTGTAGTTAGTGTACCCTAAAATATCTTTGTGAAGAGGTGAAATTTTGGGCCGGTTCAGATTCAGGTCAGTTAGGAAGAGGCAGGATGTTAATATCTATAAGGCAATTCAGGCCAAGTACGGATTTTAAAAGCTCTAAGATAAGAACAACTTGGATAAAGTCAAAGAGCAGAAAGGATACAAAGTACGAAGAGGCTGTATTTAGTGAAAGTGTTCAAGAGCAGATGAGTTGGTGATGTAGAACGTGAGCAGATGACAGAGGACCTCGTGGGCATCGGTGAGGAGTTTGCATATTGTTTTAAATACAAAATATATGCCTCAGAATATTTCAGCATCTTTTAAAAATGATTTTTTGGATATTATATGGTGTACAGATGGAAGAGAGAATGTTGAAAGGAATTGAGATCTTGATTTAGATACATACTGCAGTGGTACTTTAGAGATGAAACAGAAAGAATGGAAAGAGGAAGAAATTTGTGAGGTACGTTTCTACATATAAAGTGGTCAAGCAAAAGGTAAATTCCCTAGATTACTTCTCTTTTGGTCTTCTAAGTTTGAATATTGAGAACTATGACTGTTCTCTTGGGTCTTATAAATCTTCTGTAACAACTTGCTTTGTTAACAAAAGTCCTGAGAAATCAAAATCCCCAATTATTAACAAAGTTAAATCCCTTCAGTTGCAATTATTATGCTTATTTCCTCAGTTTTTTTCCTCTTAATGAAAAGGGGAACAGCTGTTTACCATCATCTATGGTCTTTTTATAAACTACAAGTCTATTATTAAGCAGTCCTTAAGTTTGTGTTGCCTAATTTGTATGTAATCACCCAGATTGACTATTTGAAAGCAAAACACTGAAAATGACTTAGTCATCTAGATGATCAAAATAAACTGGCAATCATCCACTATCAAACCAAAATACTAACCTCATGCTTTGAAAGCAATTGAATCAGTAGAAAATACCACCAAACAATCTGAAGGTTTCAAAAACTTGGACAAATCAAGTCATTACATGTGTATGGGTTGCCAAGAGAAGATATGGCCACGTGTTTGACAAAAGAATATTTATAGTACTCAATTCTAGAAACTGGGGTGATGGATCCAGAGAGTCCTTGATTCAGAGAGAGTATAGGCCAGAAGAGTGCTTGGACAAGGGAACAGGCAGAGATAGAACACTACGGGGAGTACTGCAGATGGCTGAAAGGACAGAGTGTTTTGGGACGCCCCGTGGAGAGTATGCCCAAGTGATGGTGAGTCTAGGGTGAGAGGTGTGATATCATCCAGGAATAAGGACAGAGAAGAGGCTGGGAAAGTGGAAAGCAGGCAGGAAAATCTCAGTGACAAAATCCTGCAGAAATAAAACCCAGTGCTTGGAGGAAGTGAAAATGGATTCCGTGATCGAAGAATGGCACAAAATGAGACTATGAAGTTACTAACCAGGCTGATCACAATGAGTCTGTAATAAGAGTTTGGATATTATTTGTATTTCATCCTAACATGATATTATGAGGTAATTCCGCAAATAATATGAAAAATGACTTCAAGGGAGAATGAGGGAGAAAAGACTGAAATCAAAGATACTAGTTAGTAGCTAGTAGTAATGAGTTACATATTTATATGTGTTTAATTATTTTGTCATACTCGAGACCATTTATTAGAAAGAGAAGGAGAATAGGACAACTATAGCCTCTTTTTACAGTATAAATACTTAAAACTGGTTAATTTTTCTTAGTCTCCATCAGTTTTTTTTTTTTTTTTCAATTTTTAGCTATGAAGAGTAATTTGTAGCAGAAAACATTAGGTTTAAAATGTGATCTTCAAATCAGGTTTGGTGATGCACCTCTGCAATCCCAGTACTGTGAGATGCTGAGGCAGGAGGATCTCAAGATGGAACCTAGTTTGGGTAAATTAGTGATTTAATAAGACCTTGTCTCAAAATTAAAAAAAAAAAAAATATCTGGGATTTATCTCAGTTCAAAGTCCACACAAAGTGATCTTTATTGAAGAATGAATAAATCAGAAACTAAAGTGCTAGCAATTTATAGGTTAAGACCTCAATCATTATTTTCTATTATCTTTGGTATAATGTACTCTTCAACTGAGTTTAACTCATTTCATTGTTGTGTTTATTAGGTTTATTTATAAAAATAACGTATAACAAATCAGAACTCAAAGTATCCTAGTGCAGTTTCGTAATATCACTTTTTATTATACTTATTTACCCCACTGTTACATTTAGTAGACTCTTTTCAAAATATTCTACATTTGTTAAATGTGTTATCTTGTCGGGTCCTTTAAATGATAGTTGCAAAGAAATTGTCAACTATAGACTGCTCTACTTTATAAAGCTAATATGTGATGATTTTAATAAAATCTTGATTTTAAGTTAATAAATATGCTAGTACTTTTCCCAATCTTTCAGTGCTTTTGAAATCAGGGCAAAGTAATACATGGCTGTGGGGAAAAAATATTGAAGATAGGAGAAGGCATGAAGAAAAAGAAAAAAAAATACGTATTAATTCATGCAATGAAACTATTTTTGTTAGATACATTTTAAATTCAGGATGATGTTGGCCTCATTCTCCAAATGTTTTAGGTAAAGGACACTGTCAAGTATGATATTCTAAGATTTGCTTACCCAAATATATATTTAAGAAATATGATTAGGCTGTATTTCTAAATTTTTAAGACCTTTGCTACTCTCTCTATTTTGGTATATATTTCTTCTTACTGACACTGAGAATGATATAATGGAAGACAATATTTATCTTAATTTGTTCTAAAGTTTTATGTTACCCTTTTTGATAAGCAAGTGAGAATTCTGAAAAAGATACAATGCCACCAACAAGAACAATTACATCTTTTGTATTTATTATAATTTTTGACCTGGAAAATTCCTCTAAAACATTCTTAAAGTACTTCTTGATGAAAAATTATTTCTCTACAAATGACAGACTTTTAAAAGCCTTAAACTAATGGTCCTTACTTCAGTACCACATCCAGGAAATGACCTGGTTATTAATTGTTCTCTGTTCTGCCCAAACTCCAGAACATCGTGTTCACACATACTGAGTGGTCCATAAACATTGATGTAATGAATAAGCACACACTAAACTAGCAAATACTGATCATCCACAGTTATGTGGTAATATTAACAACCCCATTATACAATGCATTTATAACTTGCAGGGAGGATAAGTTTTCCTTAGAAACTTCCATTTAACTATAAAGAGTGATACTTTTCAGTCAAATTTAAAACTAAAAATTTTTGAAGTGATAAAGACAATAGTTAAGTTGCTTTTCTACCCCATTCTAATGTCTTCCTATTACATGTATAATAGTTTTCTTAAGGTGTATTAAATATAAAAAGGAGAGATTATTTTCTTATGCAAATTATGGACTTACTTTAAATGTCAAAGTCCAACTCAGTTTCTTAAGCATTTAAGATTTGTGATACATACAAAGCAAGCTCTAATTATTGCTTTTTTTTAACTTAATGATTTTAATCATCCCTTTGATTTTTGGATTCCCTTAAGATAGTAGCTATTTTCTAATAACTATCATCTCTTTTCTCCAGTGTGATAGGAATTTAACTGCTCAGTGGCCCTTGGCTAGTGATTGGCCCATGATATAGGAACACAGTGTGCTCAGAGGTATAACTGAAAAACATGGTAAATGTTTAAATTTATTTTTTTCTTCTTATTAGAATATGCTTGCAGTTCTTAATGATTACATTCATCAAAGGGAGTCGGTACACGTACATAACACATCTTAATTCTTTCGGTGTCCACTCCACCAATGTTTCCTCCTTCCTCCATCTCTTGGTCTGTTTCCCATTTGCAAAAGATCTCTCTCTCTCTTTTCCTATTATCTAGCTTTCATTTTGTTCTTTACTTTGGGATTCTCATATAAGATAAATCATTTGATATTTAAGGTTGTGTATCTGATTTATTTCATTTAGTATTATGATCTAAAGGCACATGCATTTTCCTACAAATGACTCAAATTTATCCTTCTTTACAGCACAGTAGTAAGTCAATATCTAAAATCTATTACAGTAAAAGACAGATTGCCCCTCAAAATACTTCTTCTCACTGTAAACATCTTTTTTTGTTGTTGTTTTTCTTTATTTTTGGGGGAGTTCTAGGGGTCAAACTCAGGGCCTTGTGCTTGCTAGGCAGGCACTCTACCACTTGAACTAAATCCCCAACCCTCACTGTAAACAACTTTATCTCATATTTCTGCCACTTTCTGAAGCAGTTGTCTAAGTGCTCTTCTGTGTTTTTAGTTGCTCTGTCTTGGCTGGCTCAATTTACAGAATGGATTCAAAACACTTACCCACTTACCTTTAAAGGTCACTCTGACACTGGGGAAGAGCCAGGAGTTACGGGGTGTCAAATCTGGTGAATATGGTGGGTGAGATGCTCCATAACACCTTTACAAGCCTGCCTTCCTTCTGCATGGTGCTCGGCAGCAGCATTCACTGATTTTTTTCCACAACTTATAAAGACACTTCCAAAGAGCACTTCCAGAGCTGCTTCAGAAAGTGGAAAGAGAGGGGAGACACTTCGTGGAGACGGGAAAGGGAACTGGAGATGCAAAGGTCTAGACCAAAAAGAGGAGATGGGAAGGGGAAATAAAAAGGATCAAGGAATACAGGGTATTCCTTGTGATAAATGTACGTACTGCAATATATATCATATTTACAAAATTACTATCCTGTTTTTAAAGTGAATGCATTTTAGTCAAACTTTCCTGGCATTCACAGCCTCCATATACCTTTTCCCCATGGTGTAGATGCAGACGGAATGTAGCAGATGGCATAGCACAGGATAAGCCCTATGATACTATCTTTTGAATTGTTTTATAAAATGTGATATTTATGGTTCTTAAATGTATGAGTTGGTTACATGAAAGGGAATATTTAGCTTGCTTAAATATGTAGGGTTTCTTTGTTACAGCAGCTAGGAATTGACTCTAAATAATACGTTGCCTAGGAGAAAAATCAGTATATAAACAAACTGGTAATGATTATACACAATAGAAAAAAGCTTGGAGATTGTCAGTTCCTCTTATTCTTGTTATTCTTATTCTATTTGCCATACTCATATATAAATTATTTTATTCAAATGCTTTCATTAAGGGAAAAATAAAGACTGTTAACATCAAGCTAACATATTTTACATTTGTCTTTGTTTCTAACCTTTCGCATGTCTTTTCAAAATATATAATGTTGAAGAATTTAACTATTAAAATGTGTAATTTATTCGTGACTTTTCTGATAATCCTTAGTGACCTCGGATTTTCAGTTTTGTCTTCCTCTCAATAACAACTTATAAAAGTTTGAAGAAAGGATAAGTCCCTTCCAAAATCCCTTAAATGAAGTAAATGTTAAAGCCTTTTCATGTACTACGCTGCCAATCACTGTAGATAATCCCATTCAAACTCAAAAATTAGTACTTAGAGGGAGGGATTCCCACCTGTACCTTGGAGTACATCACGAAGTGGGGAGGGGTGAAGAAAAAAAAGACTCCCACCACACCTCTATGTGACAGAATGTGGGAATCAATTTTAATTAATTCTGCCTCTCTAAATCCGTCTGCTCTTTAGCAAAGATTGCTATCTGCCTGAGTCGCTACAGGCAGCCGATGAACACAACCGCTGCTGCAGACTGATAGCGCGGTCGGCCCGCTGCGGCCCACTGCTACCTGCAGCAGGTGCACTCTGCTGCCGAGCACCTTGAAGGCAAGAGACACGCAGAGCCGCGCAACATTAACGTTACTAAATGAAAGCATCGTTTATAGAGCACATGTCACAGTTTCATTTATCCAGCGTGAAAATTGTCAATATGAAGGAGTCAATTGTGTAAAACCCAGAAAAGATCAAAATAGGAGGTTAAGAGGAGAGGGTCCTCCGATGCACATGCCTATGACAAGAACTATTACAACTATCATAAGCCATCACGACGTCTCTAAAGGGCTCATTCATATGTATGCCTATAACCACAACTTTGGCCAAGGACTTTTTAAACTGCTGCTCGTCACATGAATCACGAGGAACACAGGCTAGATGTACAAGAACACGTGTCCGGACAGTCTCCACTGACGAACTGACATGAATTTCTGCAATAAGTCCGTGAAATGTTGTCTTCGTTTCACGACACGGTCAGTGTACTTTGCGCTTTTGTCTTTTAAAATCTGTGTTTTCCTTTATGTCTTTCAAGATGCCCATAGTTCACTATGGCATGTCTTCCCATGACAATGTTCTGCTATTCTTGATTAAACTGGTTATCTCTGGAGAATTTCTGTATGTTATTTAGGCCGACACCAGCGTGTAATAGAGATAAAGGTAATTGTTTCAAAACTGTTTTAAACTATTCTGGCAACTATTTTAGACCATTCTGGCCAAGTATCTTCATGTGCATGTGGCACTACTACCCCACAGAAAAAGCATGCAAAAACAATTCACAGATGAAAAACAAAGTTGTAAGTAATAAAGATTGATCTTTGTATGTTCACTAACATTTAATGTATAGTATAGGTTTTAAAAATAAATTTCAGGAATGCGATTCATTCAATTTTCTTGGAATAAATATGATGATTTCATTAGGCAGTCTCATGTGGCATTAACAAAGCAAAAAGCCAACTCTGCTGTACCACTAGAATTTAACATCATCTTTTAAATCTGCAAAGATTTACCCTTCTGTTTGAGGATTAAATCTTCAGAATTGCAGAATAAGTTTAATGGATTGACCGGTTTATTCTCAATGGATGAGTACAGAGTTTTATGCTAAACAGTGAGAACAGTATACAAAATCATCCTTATATGCAATATATTTCAAACAATAATTATTGAGAAATCGATCATTCTCTATTTCCCAAATATTTATTTCTATCATCATTTCATTATTTCTAAAGAATGTATTAATTCCTTACAGTATGCATTCTGTATTTGTATTATCTACTGAGGAAAGAACAGAATATTATTAAACTGAATAAAATCAAGGTCAGGACACCATATGGAAGGTGGCCTATAAATTCAGGTCAAAAGGACCAGAAATATTTAGTGTGCCACAATTCACTAAAATGAAAATGAGTTACCTGTAATTGTGATTTGTAGCTCAGTAAGTATGTCACTAACTAGATTGCTTTCCAATCTCAGAAAAAAAAAAATTACTTAGATTGTTTTTATAGAGGCCATCGTGTCTTCCAAATCCTTGTTTTGTCCCTATCTTTTTTCCTCCTATCTCTGATATGCACATATACAGTTGACACTTGACAGAGCATATTTTCTTGTTCCTTTTCCAAATATATTTCAGAAAATATTTTTCTTATGTCAGCGCTGACAAATACTAGCTTTTGGCAAAATTACATAGGTGCTTGCTCCAGAAGACATTTGCTTCTTGAAGACACGGACCAATTACAATAGCTCATGTGTCAAGAGCAGTGGCTTAGTCTATCAGTACTGACCTCTAAGTGCTTGTCCCTCAGACTAGTACACCATAAACTCTGCCCAGTCCAAACTAGTTCCTTGAGTTGTCCAACTTTATTTACAAATATCAGTCCCTGATTTCTCCCTTCTGAGATACGGTAAGAATCCTTATATATCCTATTCCTTGTGTTGGTGAGGTTTCTTCCTAGAAAGAGAACAAGTGTGCTGTGAGCTTCTAGAGACAGAGAAATTTACTTAAGGGATTGGCTTATGCGGATTCAGAGGCTGGTAAGCCCAAAATCTGCACAGTAAGCACACGAGTTGTAAATTTAGAGACAAGCTGACCCACAGGCTGCCTATCAGCAGAGTTACCCTTCCCAAGGGGCAGCTCTATCTTTTTCTTAAGGCCTTCAACTAATTACATGAATTAATATGGCTCACCATATTACTGAAGGTAATCTGTTTCACTCAAGGTTTACTGATTTCAATTTTATTCTCATCTAAAAAAGACCTTTACACCAACATCCAGGTATGTTTCACTACATAGCTGGATACTGTGACCCAGACAAAGTGACATATAAAAATAACCAGCATTATCCCCTATAGGTAGCAGCACAGTAAATTAGTTTTTCTTGGTGATCTATATGAGAACTTGACAGCTGACACATTTCCAAGTATCGGTCCAAATATAGAAATGTCTAGTACAATCCAGTGTGCTGGATGAGACTAGGAACTACATAGGAGACAAGAATTGTGAGATTTACATTGTGTTAGGTATAATAGTTTTCTTATATTGCTTAAAACAAAGCCAAACAAATAGCAGGTACTAAATAGATATCTGAAAAAGACTGACTGAACAAGTAAATAAACCAGATATTCTAGTATATTCTTGTCAGAGACTATATTTTCAAAATGATTTCATCATCCAAACATAAATATTGTACAATGGTTGGCATTTCATTATTTAAAATTCAGTATCTACAAGACGTGCAACTATGATTTATCTGTGTACCAGAATTATACAGACCCCCAAAATACATACATAAAATTCAATTATTTTTTTCCTGTTGATGGACAATAATTTTGTTCATGGTAAATTAAAAGTCATTTTCATGCAAACTGTTGCTTTTGTAATTGTTATAGTTTAGATCTATGATGTCCCCTAAAAACCTCATGTGTTCAGAGCTGGGCCTTTGGAAAGTGAATGGGTGAGGTGGGTGCTATACACATCAGAGAACCAATCTACCGATGAACCCAAAGCTAAATGTGCTGTTAGGAGACCCCGTCAGAGGTGGGGGGAATCACAGGAAGTGGGGCCGAGAAGGGTGTCTCTGTCTCCCTCCCAGGCTCCTTCCTTCTCTCTCTGCTTCCTCACTGTCCTGGGCAAAGCAGCTTTCCTCCACCAGATCTTCCCACCACGCCCATTCTGCCCGGAGCCAACCAACTATGGACTAAATCTTATTAAAACAGTGAGCCAAAATATACCTTTCCTGCTCGAGTTGTGGACGTCAGGGATTGTGTCCAGCAATGAGAAGGTACCTTGGATAGTGAGGTTTTGCATTTTTTTTATTGTTTTACAAATACCATTCACTACATTTTGTTTTGTTTTTAAATAACTTTTTTTTTTTTTAACTTCTTCATATTGTCTCTCACCTCGTAAGGCAGGACACTATAAGCCTGATTTGTCACTTGTTTTTATTCTCATAGTTCTCCATCTTGAAAAGCTCCGGGTGACAAAGAAACCTTAGTAGCAAACTGACACCCATGTTTTCATGAAGATTGAAGAAGAGCTCTGCTTCTTGATTTATACCTGCAGGTTTGTACTCATACCGTTTCATATTTAAAAGATTTTTCACATATGTCATCTATTATACATCTTCATAAAAAGCTTGTAGAAAGCAAATCATTTTTTTAAATTTCAATTAAGAACTGAAACTGCTCCGAGGAAGGGTACTCTTACAAAGTTATATGAAGTACCTGCATTCCAGGTAATGCCCTTTAAGACTTTTTGTAGTTACACCTGAGTGCTCTAATATTTAGTGTTGTCTAAATGTTTGTCAAATTGAATCTAACATCTTCTAAAATATTTTAAGTCTCACCATACTGGGACATGCTCTATTCTTTTGCTTCTAGCATGTCCTTGTGCTAATTGAAGCATTAGGAACTGTCCGACAGATCACACTATACATGTGAACAATAAAATCTGCCCTGAATAATTCTCTGCCAAATCTGTGCACTTTTCAGTCACAATAGGCTTTATTATTTATATCTGACACTAAATAGAGATGCAAAATGATAAATATTTTAGTGTTTTATTCAAGAAGTTCCTGTAAACCAATTTATCATTCCTCAGAAGTCATTACTCTGAGAAAGTAATTCTTTTTTTTTTTTTTTTTTGAGAAAGTAATTCTTTATAAGTTAAAATGATATCTTAAATGGGGATTAAAAATGTCTGCAAATAATTTCTCTTTTAAAATTTATAATTAACTCCAGAGAAAATTTATAATAAATCACAAAAGAAAATACTGGATTTTATTCATAAATATCTTAGAGTACAGTCACCTGTGTCTGAATCAATCGGCATTACTTCTAAAATTGCCTTAATCTTCTGCATGATTTCAGAGGTTTTAACTGCTTTGAAACACACACACACACACACACACACACACACACACACACACGGTAGTCTTACAAAAATGTGAGTGATACAAAGACATGAAGGATGTGGACTCCAATTCCCTACTTTGCCAGAAAGAGAAACTGTCGGAAGCAGAGAAGCATGTCATTTTCAGTCAGTCAGTGCTAACCAAAGTTAATAATATTTTTCTTCAAAACCCAACCCATACATCACAGAGTAATTAAATATGTATACATAAGTCTGCGAGCTCATACATGTGTATGTATCTTCCTACCATGTAAAAGAAATCATGTTGAAGTCAGTTTAATAATCTTATGTAGAAGGAATAATTATCATAGATGTGATGTTTTATTAATATATTTTCCCTTGGTTTACAATTTTATTATATAAATTTGCTGTTCTTTGGGTTTGCTTCTCAGACAGTGACTCGTAAAAATTATATTGTTGGGGCTGGGGACTTAGCTCAGTGGTTAGAGGGCTTGCCTTGCAAGCATGAAGCCTGAGCTTGATCCCCGGTACAAAAAAAAAAAAAAAAAAAATATATATATATATATATATATATATATATATATATATATATATTGTTTTGAGTTTCGTTTCAAATAATTTGATAAAATATCTTTATTAACGTACAACATGTGAATAATTCATTTTATATTAACGATATACAGTCCGATATAATTTCTTCAGTGGGACTGAGTGTTAAGTCATTAGCTTTTGTAGCAAGATAATCACTTGAAACTTTACAAATTAAAAAAAAAACTTTACAAATTGAGACTATGTCAATTTAATCTACACACCTAAATGATCAAATTTGAGAACTAAGATCACGTGTGTCAAATTGACTCAAATCATTGTCTTCAGACATCCCTTTCTAGGAAGATAAGTATGTAAACTAATTATTTAATGTTTGCTGCAGGAAATTTCTGCAAATATGTCTATCTTGATACAGAATTAACTTGAACAAACAAGTTATTAGGACCATAATTATCGGGGGAAAGAATTTGCTTGCCACAAAACAGTTTCGTTTTCGTAACTTGCTTTAAGTTTCAACCATTTTTCTGCACCTAAGTTCTAAATTACTATGAAGTTTGCTCATTTTCAAAGAGTTCTCTGTGTGCATGTTTTTCTTAAACAATTAGACTCCAGGTTCCCGAACACTAAAAGCACAAAACAATAAATATATCTATGTTCATATTTTACTTCTAAGTAAGAATTTTTCATTTTGA
>PVJO010032801.1:0-12766 GCA_004026905.1 Hystrix cristata | reverse complement strand
AATCACTGTGGTCCTTGCTGAAAACTGTTTTCCTATGTATGTACCCCATTTTTCATGAGAATATCTGAAAACACCAATTACTCATTTTAATATGTCCATCAAATGATTTTAACTTGGCTAATGCTTGAGAAACTCTGCTATATTATTTCACCAAGTTATTGAATCTATAAAATGAAATAAGAAGTAGCCCTATTTTATACCCATAAAGAAGTAATCTAATTTTATACTTGAATGGTAAATGATAACATATTTAGTTACAGTTTTGTGCCACATAACAAGGTTTCACTCAGTGATAGACTATATATAAAGTAGTGGCCCCTTAAGATTCTAATGGAGCTGAAAGTTCTAATTGTCTAGTGACACTGTAGCTGTGCGACATCAGAGGGCAACAGTTGCTCACTTGATTGTGGTGACAATAGTGGTGACAAACCTACTGGACTGCCAGTCCTAGAAGGTTATGAGCAATACATAATATTTGATAATGATAATAAACAATCATGTTACTGTGCTGTATTCTTACTTTTGCTTATATAGCAATCCTTACAAAATTAAAATATATTCTAAAACAGTATGCCATGTTGCACTGGCAGCAGGCTCATACATCATGTTCCAGCATCTCTCTTTTTCTTTAAATTTTATTTTAATGGTACATTTTAAATGTACATAGTGATAACACTCATCATAGGGGGTTTGTACCTGTACATGACATATCTTGTTGCTTCTTTTTTTTCCCGTTCCCCTCCCCTCACCCCCTCCTCCCTCCCTATTTACAAAAGCTTTGTTTCCATTTTTTCCTTCCATTTCTTATTTCTCTTGTCCTCTGTTCCTTTTCCCCTCCCTTGTTCCCTTTCCCATTTGGACATTTTCTTCCCTTTCCCAATATAATACATTTTAGTCTTTATTTACACTTTAGGTATCTCACACCAGAGAAACTATGCAGTATTTAAACATGTGTGTCCAATTTATTTCACTTAAGAGTATGGTCTCAAGATGCATCCATTTACCTAGGAATATTTCAAGCGTATCATTCTTTATGGCACAGTAGTACTCCACTGTATTAAAAAAAACACATTTTCTTCATCCATTCGGCTGTTGACGGGCATTTGGGCTGTTTCCAAGATTTAGCTATTACAAACTGTGCTGCTATAAACATAGGTGTGCATATATCGCTGTGGTATGATGCTTTTAAGTCTTTTGGGAAGATACCAAGAAGTGGAATAGCTGGGTCAAATGGAATCTCTAGTCCTAGTTCCCTGAGGAATCTCCACACTGATTTCCATAGTGGTTGCACCAGTCTACATTCCCACCAACAGAGGAGAAAGGTTCCTTTTTCCCCACAGCCCCTCCAGCATTTGTTATTGGCTGATTTGTTGATAATAGCTATTCTTTGTGGAGTGAGGTGAAATCTCAGGGTTGTTTTAATTTGCATCTCTCGAATGACCAGTGATGTTGAACATTTTTTCATATGTCTATCGGCTGTTTCTACTTCTTCATCTGAGAAGTGTCTATTCATGTCAGTTGCCCACTTTTGGATTGGGTCTTTAAATATGGGGGCTCTGATTTTTTTGAGTTCTTTCTATATTTGAGATGTTAGTCCTTTGTCAGAGGAATAGCTGGCAAAAATTTTTCCCACTCTGTGGGTTGTCTCTTTGCTCTATTGGTAGTTTCTTTTGCTGTGCAAAACCTTTTTAATAAGATCAGGTCCAGCATCTCTTGATTACATCATTTTCTCTTGTGCTTGACTTAATTTTATTTTATTTTGTTCAGCATAGCACTGAAAACAATACCATATACATTATAAATATGGTTTGTCATATGTATATGATAGACAACAAAATAATAAATAATACACATATACATATTTGGCCCAACTGTGAAGTACTGTACATCAGCTTGATTTCGGTAGGTGCACTCTATCATGTTGCCCCAATACTGTAATTACCTGACACATTTCTTAGAATATGTTCAATATTAAATGAAGAATAACAATATTCTTAAATAAGAACATAAATTTTATTTTATTTTATTTTATTTTATTTTATTTTATTTTATTTTATTTTTTGGTGGTGCCAGGGATCAAACTCAGGGCCTTGTGCTTGCAAGGCAAGCACTCTAATCACTGAGCTAAATCCCCAGCCCAATAACATAAATTTTAAAAAGGTTAATACTTAAGATCTTAAATTCACTTTTATTTTGTTTTCTGTAAGTACTTTGCTTAACACTATGGATTGATTCCTAATATTTTCTTAAGCTTATGTGTTCTGATATCACTAGAAAGAATGTTGAAATTAAGGTATTGTATCAAAGAGATAATGTACTTTTCCCTTCTGAGTAGGATTCATATTTCTCTTTATACTTAACAGAGGGAGAGACAGAGCTGATTCTGACTTGCAGATGATTCGTTTACTTTTGCTGGACTGGAAAGTGATCAGATTAGGAAGAAGACCTCTCCTGGGGTTGGAAATGCCTGGCAATAGATCTTGGAGCCAGAGCTTCAAAAAACAGGTGATTAAGCAACGTTGGGAACAACATAACCTTCTTTGTTTTGGTAGGACAGAATACCCAGAAAAATGGCGCTTGGAGTGACAATTTTATTTCTTGGCTAGGCAGTGAAAAGCCTCTGTTATTTCTGATCTATACTAATCAAAACTGGGCAAGTGGCCTTATTAGAGGTATAGCTTTCCAGGCCATTTAAATGATGAAAGGACACAAGAGACAGCAGCTCTAAACACAGAGGAATTTACTAAAGTGTATAAAAATGTAGGCTTGATGTCGCTTCTGAGATAATCTGCCGGGATGTAAGAAACAAAGGGGTTTTGTCAACAATATCCTTTCTCTAATGGTGGCTTTAGACAAAAGAACGATTTGTTTTTTGCATGGTACTCTGACTGGTGCCCAAATCGAGGGTAATTACAGAGGACTGCAGTCGTCAGTGTATGGTGGCTGCCGAACTGACTGGGCTTGAATGGAACACCAAAGTGTTGCTCTCACTTTGGAGTAAATAAAATAATATTTGCCAAAGTCAAGAATACGTTTCAGGAAACTGATTAATCCAAAAGGCTCAAGTGTGGTTGAAATCTGTATCCTGGAAAGATGGCAGGTTGAAATAAAACCAATACCATTTTCATACTTATGCACAATCGGTGATCTTAACACATGCAACAAACACTTCATGAAGAGAGCTGCCGAATGGCTGACTCCAGTAAGCAGAAGTACACCAACTAGAAAGCGATGGGATACATGTGTCTTAATAGTGAAATAGGCTGATTAACTTGACAATTTAAGAAGTGTGAAACGTTTTTATTAGTAACAGAAATGTGTAGAAGGCTTCAAAAGGAATGTTACCTGACCAAGTAATGAATAAAATAAGGTTTTCTTCCCCTAACTGGAAGAAGGATAAACTACGGTATGATACGGGCCTTAATATTAAGTATATGCATCAGTAATAGGGATGAAAATAAAGTATTACAATGAATTGCTTCTGAATATCCCCCAAAATTTTAAAAATAGTGAAAAATATAAATATATCAATGAAACAGAAAGTAAGGACACAGATAAATGAAAGAAAAAAGAAGCTAAGAAGGAAGGCCAAAATCAGTACAAAATGGGATGTAAGCATAATTTGGATTACAAATCAGATAATTCTATGAGATCAAACATAATTTTTAAAAAACAGAGGCACCTATATTATATTTAAAATCAGCTATAAGCTACTTACAAGAATAGATTTTATATTAAATGAAATTTAATAAATGAGGAAAAATAATATGTTGGGCATTTATTTTTCTTTATGACTTTAGAAAGAATTCATTGAAATATCTTTAAAAAGTAGGACATATATCTATATGTATATCTTATGAATTTCAGGAGAATTTATGAAGTTAGTTTATTCTACTGTAAAACATGGTAGCGTTTTCAATTATTTAAATCTTATGGATTCATCAAAACAATCTCATAGTTTTTGTGAAGTCCTATACTCTCTCCATAAATGCATTACAAAGTTAAGTCATTAAAACTATACTGAATGCTCTTTAGGATTTAAATTCTAATTATAGATTTTTTTTAGGGAATTAAAATACAGTTCAACTTTGGGATATTAAATTTTCTCAAAGCCTCTTTTCCTACTCTTTTTTTTTCCTTATTTAATAGAGCCTAGTGGTATTTTAAGGTTTAAAAATTACAGTATCAACAATTAGATTGTTTTATCTTTTTTCTCCTACTTTACTCATCTTTCATTTAGCACATTTTCTAGAGTACTCAAGACAGCACTGGATAATAATTGTTAACTCATTCAACAGTGAAAGGGGGAAGAAAGGATTTCCTATACCTTAAGGGAGCTTCAGCTAAATGAAAATGAGAGAACCGCGAGTTAAGTTTTATCCATAACAGCACATTTATTGGGCAAAAGCAGGGAGTATGCGTGCGGTGGGGGCTGAGGAACCACGTGACTAGAGACTGGACCACAGTCGGGTGTCACCTGAGACCGGAGACCGCCCAGGAGCACAGCGTGCCGGCTCTTGGTACCTGCCCTGAAGAACCAGCAAATGCGCTTCCTATTCAGTATGCGCTTCCTATTCAGTAGGGCCGGGAGTGTCTCTGGGTATCCTGAAATAGTAATGAGACCCTGTAGCTCTCTTTTGTCTAGCTGTTTAAGAAAACAGAGTTTGTTTGGGTTTTTTTTTCCTTCTTTTATGGCTTATTTTTGCTTTGTGCATATAGCTTGTGGTGCTTTTCCTAGTTATGAATGTACCGTCATAGTCCTCAGCGCCTCCGCCTGCCAGCTTCCCGCCCCTTGCCCCTCCCTCCGGGGACGTCTTCATCCATTCTACACCCCAGTCAAGTTCTTCAAGTTGCCACACTAGCTGCGCCTATGACATCATTGTGCAGCTATTATCTAGATTTTTTTTTTTTTCTGGGCCTTTCCTTAGAGTTCTAGTTTAATCATCATCTCATTCTGTCATAGCGTTCCATAATGCTTACAAAAGGAAGCTGATTGACCTCGCACTGTGCATATGGAAGTGTTCTGTAACGGTGGTCACATGTGGCGCATTATTCAAAATGTTCTGCACATGAGTGCAAAGGTGTCAGGAATGAGGGTGCACAACGGGCCATTCGGTGAAGGGGAATAGATTGGACATGCGTACAGCAATACAGTCCAAAAATTCCGCTCTAATAATGATTAAATAAAATGGTTTTTGCAAACGTCGAAGAAAATATCTTACTCAGACCACTGACTAAACTTGAAAAAATAGAGTACCAGAAAATTCCAAAAAGTTAGTGAAATGAATGCAAATGTTCAACTGAATATCTCAAAACATAACTATTATATTTGTTTTGGTTAAAGATTCTTTACAATTTAAAAAGATACTATATCCCAATACACACATTCTAGTAAAGCCAAAGATGTTTTATGGATTATGCAGTGTTCTGTGTGGTTACTTGAGCTTCTGCTTGGTTTAATATTAATCTTTCAGTTACACACTGAGTAGCTTCCTGCCGCTGTAACGGAGCCTTCCATCATCTTCTGTCACCCCAACAATCCCTGAATCCTTTCGTTTCTGTTCCTAAATAACTCCTGAAGATCGTTTTTTTTTTTCCTTTTCCTCTCCCAAAATCTCACATCATGTTTATTTATTTATTTCATGTGTGTTGGCTCCAGATTGATGGCTGTCACAGCACAGAGTAGAATCTTAATTTTGAATTTATCTTTTTCTTCTTTCAGTAATGCTTGCATTCAAAGTGACAAATAGCTGTGAAATCCATTTCTGAAAAGTATACATTTTCCATCACTGATATGACTGGAATAGGACTAATTTCACTATACAATATGAAAAGATGTAAATAAAGACAAAAGAAATACCTAACAAGTATTTAACAATTAAAATTTGCCAAGCATTGTTCTAGGAATATTGTACATATGATCTCTATAAATTTATACCATGATTATCTGAAGTAAGCTCAGTTGATAACTTTGGTATGCACAAAAGGAAATTAATGGGTTTGAAGCTTAAGTGGTGGAATATGCTTCCTTTTGTTCTCCAGAGAGATCTCACATACCATTTGTGAGCATGGGATTTAGAGCTTGGCAGACTTGTGCACAAATCCTGATATACCAGCTTAACAAGGTGGCCTACACTGATTCAAATATTCAGTAAGAATTTTTTTTTTTTTAAAAAATAGGCAAACACACAAAACAGGCATGTATCATTACTATTCTTGCAAGAAAAACAGCAGATTTTTATCAATTCTAGAAATTTTCTAAAATAAAGATGCTTGGCCAGTAGAAAGACAAAGTCTGGACAAAGACACGGATTAGATAGATGAATAAACATTGTTCTCCTAGCTGTGCCCCTTCGATGTACACATCTGAATGTCATAGAAATAATTTGTTGAAATTATTTAGGAGAGGAAGTCAGTGTAGGTAAAATATAACCAAGAACATTTCATCTCAACCATTACAAATCAGCTGATGATTCTGTTCATTTAAATATGAAGCTAGGAGCTGTGTGTCTTAGTCATTTTCTCATTCCTGAGGCACAATACCAACACCTACACCTTAAATGGGGAGAGGTTTATTTTGGCTCACAAAATAGTTGGTAGAGGTTTCGGTCCATAGTGGGCTGGCTCCAGAGCACAACAGCCTGTCGGAAGAGCCTGCCAGAGAAGAAGGCTGCTCACCTCATAGTGGTCCAGGGCGAGCGAGGCGGGAGGCGCGCAATCGCAGGTCAGCCCAACTACCTCAGCCCTTCCAGCCACACCCCACTTCCTAACAATTCAGCAATAATGTCCCTAGAATCCATTCACCTTCCAAACATGTGAGGCTTTGAGGGTAATTTCCGATCAAAACTATAACGCTGGAGGTATATCAAAGTGTAGCAAGGTGGTAGAGCATTACTTGCCTAGCATGCTTGAGGCTGTGGGCTCTATCCCTAGCAATGGAGAAAAGAAGTATGAAGCTGATTCTAAATTATTATTTCTTCCCTTTTATTTATCTCTTTCTCTTTCTCCTGTAGTCATATTTATAAATTTATTTTCTCTCGAATACTGTTTTATCATATTCAATACATTTGACTTTTTTAAATTATCCCCAAACTTTCCTATTCTAACAAAATGAGGGACGATTTAGTTTTCATATGCTGTACTGGTTAGAGTTCTCTGGAGGAAAAGAATCAGTAGAAATCTGTGTATGTATAGACAGGTAGATGGAGAGTAAGACATAAATATGCACGCAGATTTTTTGGCAAGTTTACAGGATCAGAAGAGGAATAGCCCACAATGACCGTCTGCACTCTGGAAAGCCAGAGGATGCAGGAGGATCCTCTATCTGCTCAGCCCAAGGAGCTGAGAGTTCCACAACAAACGGGACCAAGCATGAGGCACATTCCAAGACGCCCTGGAAACTCCCCAGAAAGTAGCTGGTATGAGTCCAAGTTGAAAGGCTGAAGAAACTGGAGTCTGATGATCACAGGGAATAGCAATGGCAAAAGACACCTCTGCTCAAGCAGAAGGACGCTTTTGCAAACACAGGCTGACTTCTTTTTTCCCCTTTCTTTAGATCTGGGCTGCAAGCTTTCTGGATGGTGCCACCCACAATCAGGGTAGACGGTCCCTGCTCAGTTTACAGGCCAGCGTTCAAATCATCTCTAAAAGCATCATCCCGCTAACACATCCAGAAGCGTGCAGTACTGATCTGTTAGGTGTTTCTCAATCCACTGAAGTTGATAATCAGAATCAAGGGTCACATATGCTTTAATCAGATAAATTGAAAGGTGCAGAATTTCATCATTGCTTAAAGCCTTAACAGAACTGGTAAGTGGGTGAGCTACTTTCAGAGTCTGTGTCTGGGCCTAGGCCTCTAAGCCCCTGGTCATGGCGGTGTTTCCTATTTTCAATTGTTCGGTGTGCAATAGATATTAACCATTGATTAGAAAATGTGCAATAATCTTTTTGCAAGTTGGGAAAATAGAAAACTCAGAGTATGAATGTCTCTTCCAATTTTGTGCATTTTCAGGAATACAAACAGTCCTTCGTGGTAGCAATATAAGATCTTGGATACTGTCTTTGCTCATTTGAGAACAGTAATGTATTTTCTCCAAAAGCATAGATTCAATTTTCCTTATCATAACAAATGTTTTAGACTCTATAGTAGATTTTTTGTGCATTAACATATTTTAACAATTCAGATGATATTTATTTTAATAAAAAATTAAATCATAAATTTCTTTGTTGACTTTGCAGTACTCTTTCTAAAATACACTTTATAAAAAAGTAGAAAATATTTAATAGCAACAATTTTTCATAAGAAATGAAGCAGACAGAATATAAACAAGAACAATAAGAGGTTAGTTCTTAGCTCCTGAAATATAAAATGAGTTTATAAAATTTTTTGTAAAATGTGGAATGATATTCATATTACAAATTCATGTATGAGCTACTTTCTTGTCTTTTCTTCAATTTCTCTCTGAAACTTGTAATTTAGCGTCTATCATTCAAGCTCTTGGGGAGCCCGACTGATGCCTGATTTTTAAATACCAGAGTTCTTCAAAGGGAAATTCAAAATTACAATGAAAAAAGTTGAGTATCTACAAAAAATGGGGTAATGGAATATCATTACTTTTCATTGATGAAGATTTTTGAAAATAACCCAAATGGGAGGTAAACAGTTGGCCTTCATAGTAGTAGTCTTGAACTGTTGTGTAGAATTTGATATTAATTATAATAATTTAAGCTAAATGAAAGAAAAAGAGCATCTTAAATTTTAACCACGTAGCTCCCTGATGAGGTAGCATGCAGTGTGAATGTTAAAGAGCCCTTTTCTAGGATATTTATTGTAAGGAATTTTCATAGTTTGTAATGAACTAACTTGTAGTTAGTTTGTAACTAACTAACTTTCAAACTAATTCTTTTAAGTAGATTTCCTAGTGAAGGGTTCCTTCTTGGGAGGCAATTTATGCATATATCTTGGAAGAATTGACACAAATTTTTGTTAAACTTTCCAACTTTTTTGAAGATACCTTTTGGGAATTGAGCTAAGATCTTATTGCTAGAAAGGACACAAATGGAAAATATTATGATATGAGTTAGCCAGGAAATGCAGAATTGTAGAGGGGAGACCCAACCACTAAAAAGATGCTTTAATAATGTCACAAACTTGAGAAGTTAGAAAAGATATAAAGTAGTAAAATAAATTTCAGCAGCATTTTGCATTTGTTAGTGACAGACAGCTGTCTTAGGGGGTGTGTTTGTGCTTGATAAATATTTCTCATGTTAAATTACTTACCTGTTCATTTCTTTGCTGTATGCACTGAGTCAAACTTGCTTTCAGCTTGTACAACACCTGAGGAAACTATACAAAAGCTTAAGAAGCCAGGGCTTTTATACTCGCTGTGAGTCTCTGCTATTAGCCTATGTGGCACTATTTCTTTAATAGTTAAACCCACTGCCATAGAATGATGTATGTTATACAAAATACATAAAAGACATATTCCAAGATATATTTATATTGAATAGTCACGAAATTAAGCAACAAAAAGTAGCATTTTACTTGTTTGAAATTCTTCTCCCATTCCTTCACATTGACCCAATTCTACTTGTCCCTTATATATTCATGGCAATGAAATGTGCATTAGCTTTCTAGTATGTCCTTCACCACACACTGTCACTGAGTCTGTGGGTTCATGTATCTTTTCCAAAAGAATCACAGCGGGTTGGGGATTTAGCTCAAGTGGTAGAGGGCTCGCCAGCAAGCACAAGGCCCCAAGTTTGATCTCCAGTATGCACCCCCCAAAAGGAATCACAGAATATCATCTTGGCACAGGAACAAGGCTTTTGTTCTTATGATGCTGCGTCAGGGGGTAGCCCATGGAGGAGAGAAATTCCAGGCTGACTCAACAAAGGATAAAGGCTCCCAGGTTCATGGCCTCTGTTGGGTAGGCAGGGACCTGGTCTCTTGGTAAAGGGAGAGTTTTAATAGTGCCTGTCCTTCATAAGACATGTCTTATTGTTATCCTATGCCTCCCCCAGGAAGGTGCATTTTACTATGCTAAAAAAGTAAAGGTAACAAAGTTACGTTAGTGACTATTCTACACATGTGTTTGTCCTTTACCGCCTGGAATTTGCAATTTGCCCTTCCCTCCTTATCATGTGGGGTATTTCCTCATTGTGTTTTGGATCAGGATGGATCACTCTCCTGCCTTACTGGGTTTGATTTCAATAGTCTTTTATTAGCTCTGATTTTTTTCTATCTCCACTTACCACATAGTCTCTGAGGGCTATATTGTCTTTTTAACCTTGTACTCTGATGTGTTATCTTAATTTTGTAGCCTTGAACTGGACTACTTTTTAATTCCCAATTCCCTGGTGTTTGTTAACCCCATAAGACTGGGGAATGACCTGACAAATTACCTCTCTAAAATCCTTATCTACAAGTATAGTTACAATGAGATATTAGAGTCTGGGTGACAACATGCATTTTGAGGGAACGAAATTCATGCCTTAACATTTCAGCTTTCATTCATTTGGATCAATTACTTGCTGTCATGTGACTGAACTCTCTAATGGGGTACCATGTTCATTGTATAAATATGGCGCATGTTCAAAACACTATGCCTCTAATAGGGAGACATTAATCTGAAAGGCATAAATCTGCCCATATAAAAATATGCGCTACATGCTGGTCCTCTTTCCATTACACCACCAATTTTTCTCACATATTTAAGGAAGAAATAACTTCAGTAGGACACATGACAATTTAAGAAACCTTATTTTTTTCTCAACTTTTGTTTTTATATCAGTACATGTTTGCAGTACATAATAATTACCTACCTCATGGGTAGTTTTTACATGTACATAACGCATCTTATTTTTTAATCTCCTCCTCTCATCTTTTTCCCTCCCTCAATTTCTTGTTTAACTTCCCATTTGCAACAGATCTATTTCCCTATTTCCTCTTATCTATCTTTTACTTTGCTCCTTATTTATATTTTTGTTTACTCATATGAAAGAAATCATGTAATATTTAAAATTATATGTCTGATTTATTTCAGCTAACATTATGGTCTTAAGGTACATCCATTTTCCTACAAATGACTCTGGTGTATTTTCTATATGGCACAATAGTACTCCATTGTATATAAATACCACATTTTCTGTACCATTCATCTGTTGATGGGTGTATAGGCTGCTTCCAAGATTTACCTACTATGAATTGTTCTGCTATAAACATGACTATGTATGTATCACTGTAACATTATCTCTTTAACTGTTTTTGGAAGAAAAAGAATAAGTACAAATGGCCACTGGATACATGAAAAAATATTCAACATCTCTGGTCATTAGAGAAATGCAAATTAAAACGAGAAGCCTATCTTAGTTACTTTTCTCTCATTGCTGGGACAAAATACCTGACACCCAAAATTAGGGGAAGAGAGATTTATTTTGCTCACAGTATGTAGAAGTTTCACTTCGCAATCAGCTGGGTCTGAGGCAGGGTGGCATGACAGACAGGCAGAAGGCAGTGAGGTAGGCAAGGGAAGCAAAAAGGGAGGGACTAGACAAGCCTCTTTCTGTCCCTTTCATTTTATCCAGGCTCTCTGCCCTGGATGGGTAGAGGTGGGTAGCACTCCCACCCTTAATCCCAGTATCACATCCTTGATCCCAGCAGAATTATGCCGAACCAATCAGTGGACTAATTTAGTAATCACACATTCTAGATCCAGCCACCTCTGAAAGCACCCCACCTATGACCACATGAGGCTTTGGGGGAGCATCTAGACACAAACCCACAACGAAGCCTCTTGATGTTTTCCTTGCCATTGATGTCAAGCACTATCTAGACCATATCTCTCGTATTGTTCCTTCTGTGGGAAAACCAATTGCCATATAGTAAAGATACTCAAATACCAAAAATCAATGTGAGAGGGAACAAGAACTCCTGACCTTGACCAATATGAGGTAGTAGACATGCGAGCACACCTCCCTGTTAGCGGACACTTCAGCCCCAGTAAGTCCTTCGGATGATCGCAGCCCACCTGACATCTTGACTACAACCACCTGAGAGATTTTAAAATAGAAAGATCAAACCAAGGCATGTCTGTCTTGATCAGACCCAAGACAGTGTAGTCTACCGCACATTCATTGTGTATTTTAATGGGTGTTAATATATTTTACATACATTATGGCTTTATATCAGAACTAATTTTGCCTAACTAAATCTCAATAGGAAGATTTAATTGTATGTATTGCTTTAGAATGTAAAGCAAATTCTTAAATATATATTTTAAATTATGACTAATTATTATTATTATACATTTCTGCTGAATACATTTATTATGACTTGGTAAAATCATATATTTTATGACTTTTTAAAATCTTACATATTTTCTTATTAGTGTGACGCTAATGCACAAGACAGTGCAGTGTTACAGTTCAGATCTAGTATGTCTTTCAAAATCCTCATGGAGGTGAAAGGTGGCTGGATCATGGGGGCTCAGCGGCTGATCTGTCTGTTGATGAGTAAGGCCCCCAAAAGAGCCGCTCAGAGGTAGGGTCTCTGTGGAGGTAGGTCGTGGGAGGAAGGTCAAGGAAGGCTGGATTCTTGTCACTGACTCTTCCTTCTCTCTGCTCCCTGGCTGCCCTGGGGTGAGCAGTTGGCCTCTCCCAGGCCTTTCTGTCGTACCGTTTCTGCCTTGGAGCTAGCTGACCAGGGACTGAAAATACAAGCTGAAAGAAATCTCTCCTCCTGTAAGTTGCACATGTTGCATATTTT
>PVJO010032800.1:0-12876 GCA_004026905.1 Hystrix cristata | reverse complement strand
CTGGTTTGTATTTACAGACACAGATAATAAATCTAAGTACAAAAGACTCTTAAGAGCACATTGTTAGCCATTTTGGAGGATTTGAACTAATCTTAAAAGCAGAAACAGAAAGTCAGAACAACTTTGTGCAAGTTTCTCCATTTGTAAAATAAGGAAGTTGAAATAGGTCTTTTTTGGTCTTAACATTTTGCCATACTTCCGCAAGAATTCTTTTTGTTTACTTTATAAGAAATAGAATTTCATAACAAAATAGTAAGAGATTAGCAATAATTAATACATTGTGTATTATCTTCAAAGTAGTTATTCAAAGTATGACAGAGTAAAAAGATTCTTACAATGAAGAAACACACAGTAACAAAAGTTTCTTTGCAACAAGCTAAGATAAACTAGCAGAATAAATGAAACAAATTGGCATGTAGATTAAGATATTTTTGAAGCATGTAATAGGTAATTTGGTGAAGTATTTGAATGTCTCTACTTCCAATCATTGCTTTTCTATTTCACTATCATCCATCTATCTAACATCTGTCTATGTATCTATCTATCATATATCTATTGGGTTTCTTATATAAGAGAAACCATGTGATATTTAAGCTGTGTATTTGACTTATTTCACTTAATATTATGTTTCCAAGATCTAGCTATTATAAATTGTGCTGCTATAGAAGTGGGTATGCATGAATCTCTGTAACAGGATGATGTTAACTCTCTATGAAGAGACCTAGAAGGGTGATAGGTAAGTCTAATGGACTGTTTTTAGTTTTCGAGGAATCTCCACACTGACTTCCATAGCAGTTATAGCAGTTCACATTTCCACACTCCCTGCAACAATGTCAAGAGATCCCTTCACCCACTTCCTCACCAGCATTTGTTGTTATCATTAGATTTGTGGTGATATCCATTCTTTCTGGGGTAAGATAGTATCTCAGTGTAGATTTGATTTTCATTTCTCTGATGGCCAGATTTTTTAAAAAGGATTTTTTTTCTTCTGCTGTCATCAGCAAAGCAAACTCTGAGCACCACTTTTCAAGATGCAGCCCAAAATGAGTACGTGAAAGAATGAATGACATGATCATTTCTCTCAGTCCTGTTTCAGGTGGTTTGCAAAGTCCATGTGAGACAAAGAGTGAGAACCAAACTTACTCCAACATCTCTGATCTACTGTTTTGGGTCCTGTCTGGCTCCATATGAATTTTAAGATTTTTTTTTCAAGTACCTTGTGGAATGCTATGGGTACTTTGACTGGGATTGCATTAAATCTGTATATCAATTTTGCAAGTATAGCTAGTTTGACAATATTGTTTCTTCCTATCCAGGAGCCATTTCTCCTTTTCTCATGTCATTTTTGATCTTCTATTTTAAAGTACTATAGTTTTTCACTATACAGGTTTTACACTTCCTTGTTCTTTTAGTTAGTCTTCCCATTGCTGAAACAAAATACCTGACACCCAAAGGTAAAAACGAAAGGTTTATTTTGGCTCACAGTTTGTAAAGGTTTCAGTTCTTAGTTGAATGGCTCCAAGGCAGGATGGTATAGCAGAGCATCACAGAGGAGAAACACTCCTTTGCAAAGAAGGCCGGAAGCCGCGAAGTGGCAGCAAGCAATAAGCTGCAAGTGATGATATCAGCGTCCTTTCTGTCCCCTGTAGTCTATCCAGGCCCCCGCTCTTGGGCAAGTGTCACTCACACCCAGGGTGGGGCTCTCTTAATCCTAGCATGGCACCATTAGCCCCAGTATTGCATTCTCCATCTCATTATCACACACCCTAGATCCAACCATTTCTGAAAAGCTCCACCTATGAGTGCATGAGGCTTTGAGGGACATCTAGATACAAGCCATGACACTCAGTTAATTCCTAAGGACTTAATTTTTCTTGAGGCTATTGTGAATGGTATTGTTTATCTAATTTTTTCTCTGTGAATTTATTATTGGTGTATAGAAATACTATTCATTTTTGTGTGTTAATTTTGTATTTTTCTACATTGCTGAATTTGGTTATTCTAGTTTCTTATGGTCAAATTCTTGGGTAATTTATCAAGAGGATCAAGTTTTCTGCATGTGACGATAATTTGACTTCTTCCATTTCTATATGCATCCCTTTTACTTTTTTCTCTTGCTTAAATCCTCTGGCTAGTGTTTCAAGTACTGTATTAAACAGCAATGGTGGTAGTGAACATACTTCTCTCGTTCCTGAGTTTACTGGAAAAGCTTTCAGGTTCTCCCTGTTTAATATTGTGATAAGGCCCTTCTATACCAATTTTCTCCCAGCTTCTTATCATCAATGGAAGGTGGATTCGCCAAAGGCTTTTACTGTATCTATTAAGGTGATTATATAGTTTATGTCCTTGGTTCTCTTTTAGATGGTGTATTACATTTATTCATTTGTGTATGTTGAGCCATCCTTGAATCTCACTTTGTTATGAAGTATGCACTTTTATATAAATTTTACATTCTGTTTGCCCATATCTTGTTGAGAATTTTCCATTTGTGTTATTAAAGAGTTTAGCTTGTAGTTTTCTTTTTTGATTGGGTCCTTGTATGGTTTTGGATTCAGGATAATACTAGCTTCCAGGAATGACTTTGGGAGTATGCTTTCCCTTATTATTTTATTAAAGAGTTGAAGTTTACTGACATTCAATCTTCTCTGAAGTTCTTATAGAATACAGTGGTTAATCCATTGGGTCCTGGGATTTACCTAGTTGTTGGGTTTTTATTTCTGCTTAAATTTCATTGCCTGTTATTGGAAAATTCAGGAGTTTTATATCTTCTGAGTTCTGCTTTGGCAATTCATATGTACCTAGGTGTCTACCCATTTCATCTGGATTCTCTAATTTTTTGGAGTACATGTTTCCACAGTAGTTACCAATAATCTTTTGGGTTTCAGTGATGTCCATAGTGATTTCATCTTTTTCATTTCTAATTCAGTTTATTTGTGTCATTTCTTTCCCTTGTTAATGTTTTCTAAGGATTTGTCTATTTTCTTTTTTCTTTCGAAGAGCCAGCTTTTAATTCTTTGGTTCTTGTTATTTCTTTTTAGTCTGTTTCATTAATTTCTATTCTGATTTTTATCATTTCTTTCCTTGTACTAGTTTGAATTTGGATAGCTTTGGTTTTTCTAGAATTTAGAGATGCATAAATAGGTTATTTGTCTCAGCTAGCTTGCTTTTGCTAATGTAGACGTTCATAGCTATAAAATTCCTTCTTAGGATGGCTTTCATTGCATCCTATAGGTTCTTTCATGCTGTACTGGTATTACCATTTGATTCTAGGAACTAATTTCTTCCATAGTCCATTGATTATTCAAGAGTATATTGTTTATTTTCTATATGTTTGCATAATTTCTGTGGTGTCTTTTGCCATTGATTTCTACTTTTGTTGCACTATGGTCTGATAAAACTCACAGGATGATTTGAGTGCTTTATATTTACTTAAGGGTGCTTTATGTGATGTATTTTGGGAGAAGTTCCGTGTGCTGCTGAGAACAATATGTGTTCTGTTGTTCGTTTGAATACTCCAGATATTTATTAAGTTCAGTTTTTGAAGGTGTGGTTTGTCTCTAATATTTCTTTGATTATTTTTGTCTAGTTGATCTGTTTGTGAAAGCGAGTTTTTGAGTTTCCCCACTATAACTCTATTGCTATTTATCTGATCTTTTATTTACAATACACTTTGTTTTATGAAGTTTGGTGTGTGAGTATTTGGTGTGTTTGTAATTGTTATCTCTTCCTATTGAATTGTTGCTTTAGCCAACATTTAGTGAACTTCATTGACTCTTCCAATCAGTTTTGTCTTAAATTCTACTTTGTCTGACAACAGAATATCTACTCCAGCATATTTTCTGGGTCCCATTTCATAGAATATTCTTGGTCCTTCAAAGTTTAGTTCACTAAATTTTGTTTTGAGTTGACTGTGTTTCTTGTACACAGCATATCACTGGGTTTTGTTTTTGATCCAATTCGTGCCTTTCAATCGGGTAATTGAGAACCTTTACATTGAGGGTTATTACTAAAAGGTTTTGACTTATCCTCATTATGTTTCATTATTTTCCTGTTGCTGAATCCATTTTTTCCCATCTGCTTAAAGGCCCATTCTGTCTTGTATGTTCATTCCATGAGACTTATTGGCATTACTGACTTGGATCTTTTTCTAGTATATCCTCTCAAATTTTTTGGAGTGCTTGTACAGTGACAATGAATTTCTTCTGTTATTCTTCTTTATGGTAAGAATTTACTTCTCCATCAATTTTGAAAGATAGTTTTTTGGGAGATAATATTCTGGTGTAGAATTTGTTTTCTTCTGGGCTTGGAACATTAACCCTAATCTCTCTTGGCTTTTAAGGTTTGTGTTAGAAGGTATTATGCGATTCTAATGGTTTTACCTTTATAAGTAATTTGTTACTTTTTTCTAACTGCTTTTAAGATTCTGTCCTTGAGAAAGTCTTTTCTGATCAAGACTATATAGGGTTCTATATGCCTCACTTATCTGTATGTTAAGATCTTTCTACATATTTGGAAAGTTTTCTCTTCTATTTCTATAAACAGGGTTTTTAATGCCATTTGTGTTCCTTCTGATTTTTCACTAATTTTATTTAATTTTAAATTAGTCTTCTTTGTGTCGTATAGAAGAAATTAGACCAACTTTTTATTTTTTGTCTGTTTGTCTGTTTTTAAGGTGTCTCCGAGTATATATATAGTCACCTACATTAGCCCTATCTTCTAGTTTTTACACTCTGTCTTCATATTGGTAATTTCTGTTACCCATACTTGCAATAAAACTTTTGATCTACTTCATTTCTGTTTGGTACTCTACATGGACTCTAATTCTTTGTTAAACTGCACTTTCATGTTTTGTATCATTTAGTTTTTAGCTCTGCTAGGTTTTTAATTGTGTCTTCTATAATCTTATTGATTTTGTTATTAATCCCATTATCTTCCTCATTATATCTTCTTTGACCTTACCATGCACCTGATGGATATGGGGTTTATTTTTGTCTCCTCTTTTATCATTTTGTATAATTCAACTCTTGTGTTTATGTCCTCCCTGCCAAAACCACATGCATCACCTTGGTGAGCTATGAGCTTTTCAAGACATTTTTTACATTATCTCCTCATGTTTCTTTTGTTCTTTTTGTTTGTGTGCTGAGGTTTGTGGGTCAATTATAGTGGAAAGACTCTTATTGCTAGTGAGCAAATTTCTTTATTTAGTGTCTATCTTTCAGTGATACAGTCTGGGTATTAATAACTGCAGGCTTTTGTCTATGTGTGAAGATCCAACCACCTCTGTTAGTTTGGGAAGGGAAGCACAGTGTAAATGGGCCAGAATCCAGTTCTCCAGAAATGAAGCAGGATATTTTTAATGACACAAATAAAAACAAGATATTTGCATGGGGTCAAAAACAATAGCAACAACTATGCCACCCTGCCAGTAGCAACAAAATTAGTAACAATAATAAAGTCAAAATGTCATATGATATTGACATACCATAATGAATAAAAGCTATCACTGTACTACCCTTAACCATAGGGGGAAAAAAAAAGGTCTATAATTATAATAGAGACACAAAACCAAACCAAATATTGACATACAGTAAATATCACTATGTGCAACAAATATATCACCATCAACAATAGTAGCATAGAGTTTAAACATCTGAAGATTAATAAAGCTTATTGGTTATGTCAGTAAATATGGATATGGACAAGGTGGGGAATGGAAGAATGATAGAAGTAATATTTGAAAAATAAAGGAAAGGAAGATGAGAAGAAGGAGACAAAATGAGATAAAGAATCCTATTAAAAAGTAAATTAAGATTGACAGAATTAGATAAAATGAAAAAAAAAATAAAAGAAGAATTAGATAAAATGAGTAGAAAAAACCGAGTAAGAATAAGACAAAAGCAAAAAAGAAAAAAACCAAAAAACAAAAAAACAAAAAAGAAGAAAAAAGAAAATAATAAAAAGCAATAAAAAGGAGAAAAAGTCCAAACCTGAAAAACCAATTAAAAAAAAGAAAAGTGAATTAAGAAATTCCTCTGTGTATTGAGTGAATGGTTTCTCTCCAGGGTCTGTAATATTGGAGTCCAGCAGAAGTAGGGAGGGATGGTGAGTGACTGCTGAGACCTATTTTCTTTTCACAATCATGTTTTTGTGCATGTGAATACTGAATCCTGCTGCCTTCTTCACTAGGCGTGATTGGTTGATGGTGTCTGTCCTAAGGCTGTAGTTACCCCCATACCTTCCAGTTTCCAGATGCCTCTGTGCATCTCAAGGCACAGCTTTCTCTGCCTGGCTTTACAACCTGAGGGTTTGTGAGGCATTCCCAGCCCTGCTGCAGAGGCCCACTGCTCACCTCAGACTCTCGTGATCATTCAAACTGAGATAAAATATCCTTGCTTATGTTGACAGGTGGGAAAAGCAAACAGACCACTGAGTTCTCTGCTGGATACAGGCAACGTGGCAGGGTTTCAAGCTGACCACTGGACTAAATTCTAGCACTTTCAGACTAAGCCTTCTCTGCTAGCCACACATGACTAGCCTGACTTCCCACAGAAGGAAAAGGCCCTGTGTCCCTGGTCAGAGCTTAAACTTCTCAGGGGTTTTATGGGTAAGCTGTATCCTCTCTCCAACTGTTCCTTGTAGATATCACCCACCCAGTCATTTTGGTAGGATGACACCAGAAACCCTGAAGTATATATAGTTAGTTTATAGCTCTTCTTTCAGTCTTCAAAATTAATCCCTTTGAAAAATGGCTCCTGAGTAAAGCATCTCACATATGGAGAGAACTGCACTGGTTTTCTTTTCCAACTCTAGCTGGCCGTGCAGAAGGAGTCACTTTCAGAGTTTAATCCAACTTTACTGTTGCAGGTCACAATAGTAGGCTTTTCTTGGGGCTGCCGGAGCAGTCAGTTGTTTCTTCTTGGATCTGCTGACCTCCTCTGGGCTCACCTTGTGTCAGCGGAGACAGGTCCCTCTTCCTGGAATCTGGGGTGAACTTTCCACATTGTTTTGTCCTTTTCTCTACATTGTACTTTGATTCTCCAGCTTCTCTGTAATGTCAAGTATTCCTGTTGCCTTGCTCCCATTTCCTGGCTGTTTTGTTTTTTCTCTTTACCAAGCTGTTGTTTTATTAGGTGGCTCAAACCCACGTCCCAGAGAAACTGTTTATTTTTTGCTGCTCTTTTCTACTGTGTCATTTTTAATTTCTTCGTTCTTCCAGCTTGTTTTCCAGACATTTGAGGACTCAGAGTCCAGAAAACATACCACGTAGTGCTTCAGGATAATCAGCAAACAAAGTAAAAAAGGGTGGTGTTAGCAGAACCCTTCACCCTTCTGCTCAGTGGTCATGGTCTCCTCAGTTAGAGTGAAGTGAGATAGTAGTGAACTGTGGTAGCCTCTGTAGTCTATTTTCCTCCAAAGCTGGCTGCCAATGTGCAAATCCTGTTATTTTCCAGTCAGGAATACTGAATGGCAGAGGGGATAGGGCAACAAGGATCTGCCAGCACTGATTTATTTACAGTAGAATGCAACCAGGTCAGAAGAAGAAATAGCTCAAGCAATCCTTAAACATGCATGTTTGGATTTACGTATTGATAGAAAACCTTATACTGCTTTGGATTTTTCACCCAGTGCCTCTCTGAAGCCAATTGTGCCACTCCTTAGGTGATTCACTCAGTGATGCTCATTTTCATCAATAAATTGGCCCTGTCCATTCAAGTCCTTGCATTTCCACGTTATTTAAAATATAAGAGTGGTTTTGGGGCCTCAGGTGATCCTTATTCCACATCGACTTAAACTCAGTGTTTCTTGTTTTTTGCTCAAATGTGTGCAAATCAAGTTTATATTTGAGATAAAAATGAATACATGTTTGTTTTTCATTATATTTTAAGAGTAACCACCTATGGATAAATCAGTCTTTTCTCTCACTGTCCTTGCACATGATAGATAGAAAGATACAGATATATAGATATATGTGTGCTTGCTTTACAAGCCTTTTTTCTATTTCTAGAGTTACTATTTTCAAATATTTATGTTGACAAGCTTTTGTTTTACTTTTAGTTAAAGGACACGCAATCATGGAGGCTATATGTTTATAGTTGGTGAAGTAAAATTAGGGACACATGATGCTAAACTCTACCTCACAACCAATACCCAATAAATCTACCTTTTATTTAACTTTTTGAATGTTTGTTAAATATTTTAATATTATCAAAGTTCTCTTTCTGTAACACATATAATTAAGCCAAATTACATGGTTCTGACATTTTTCATTCTATCCCAGTAAATTGTTAGAGAAAATTTGCGAATATGAAAGTATGGTTTTTGTTTTTGAAATCTAAGGAAAACATAGTGCAATTTGACCACCGTTGGAAAGTCTGGAATTTGGGAAACATCCAAATTTCCTGTTGCCATTTTATTCCATCAGTTTTATGAAAGTATGAAGCTACATTCTCTTTTTAGAGTCAGGTCCTCAAATGGGCCTTGGAGAATTTCACAGTTACTGTAAACTTCTCATCAATGCTTTTTTCTAAACTCTACCTTACAATTGCTCAGGCTGGTAAATGCCGGCTTCCCGCTAATGCAGGATGTTTTATTTCCCCTCTTTCTTGCTTTTTCCTGTCATTTTGGTATACAGAAGCATCATGGTACTCATCATTAATTGGTTCTGGGAGGCAAGAGGAGTACCCAAGACTACTAACACCAAACAAAATAATTTTGATTGGCAAGCAAAGTGAGTAATTCACGAGGTCACAGATGTAAGACAGTTCTTGCACACTGAGTACCAAACAAACAATGGGTACCAGGACAAAATTTTTCACAACAAAATGCCAACTATCGAGTTTGATGTTTCAAACCAGTCTAATACCAAGGTACGACTGTATTTGTTCATTTACTACTTTGAAATGTGCACTTTAGGTTTTTGATTAAGCCACAGACTGACGGAAAAAGTAAAAAGCACCACAGCTGAACCTGGATCATTCTCACAGGCCCCATTCAACTCTCTCATCCTTCCCCACCTCCTACACCCACCTACATCCACCTCCTAAACCCTTCACAGGAGCAGATGTTTCCCTGACTGGGATCTAAAGATAGATTGAAAGTGAGTCCCAATTTAGACTTCGGGGCAGTAAAACCACATTTCTTTTTAACAAAAATAATCTCAATAGACACAGAAAAGACCTCTGGGAAAATCCAACATCCATTCGTGATTAAAACTCTGAAAAAATAGTTGTAGAGGGACCTTATCTCAATCTGATTGAAGCCATTTAAGGCAAACCCACTGACAGCATCATATTAAATGAGAAAAAAACTGAAAATTTTCCCTCTAAAATCTAGAACAAGACAAACATGTCCATTAGCATCACTGTTCTTCAACATAGTCCTTAAAACATTAGCCAAAGAAATCAGGCAAGAGAAAATAATGAAGGAACGTGTATGGGAAAGGACTAAGTATCATTGTTTGCAGACAACATGATCCTTTGTTTATGAGACACCCCAAAAGCTCCACTAAAAGACTCCTAGAATAACCAAATTCAGCAGTGTATTAGAATATAAGACTAACACATAAAAATCAATAGTGTTCCCATGCACCACTGAGAATTCACTAAAAAACAAATTAGAAAAAAATACCATTAATAGTAACATCATGAAAAAATACTTAGGCATTAAACTAAGCAAGGAAGTGAAAGACCTCTACAATGAAAATTACATCCCTCTGAAAAAGGAGATAACAAAGGACATTAAAAAGTGGAAAGATATCCTATGTTCCTGGATAGGCAGAACCTATATAGTCAAAATGACTACATTTCCAAAATTGATATATAGATTTAATGCAATTCCAATCAAAATACCAACAGCGTTCTTCACAGATTTAGAGAAAGCAATTAAAAAATTCATATGGAAGCAGAAGAAATCAGAATAGGAAAAGTACTTCTGGGTAGCAAATAGCAAAGCAGGAGGCATCACAATCCCAGATTTGAAGTTACGTTATAATGCTACAGTGAAAACAAAAGCAGCATGGCATCGGTACAGAAAAATAAATGTGGATCAATGGACTAGAATAAACCCAAGAACAACCACAGATACATTCACTTATTTGATCTTTGGCACAGGAACCATAAACGTACATTGGAGAAAAGATAAACCTCTTTAATAAATGGTACTGGGAAAACTGAATATCCACATGCTGAGGAATGAATCTAGATCCTTATTTCTTACTATGTTCTAAAGTAAAATAAAAATGGATCAAAGAGCTAAATGTCAAAACAGAAATACGTAATCTGCTGAAAGATAAGATAGATAAAACTCTTGAAGACATAAGAAAGGCAAGGATTTTCTGACTAGAATTCCAATGGCACAAGAAATAGTACTAAGACTCAACAAATGGGATCATATCAAGTTAAAAACCTCTGCACAACAAAGGAAACCATTAACAGAGCGAAGAGACAGTCTATAGAATGGGTAAAGGGTTTTCACCAATTAGTCCTTGGACAAAAGACTGACATCTAGAATATATAAAGAACTCAAAATATTAGATCCTTCCAAATGAAAGACCCAAATCAAAAAAATTAGCAAATGAAATCAATAGACACGTCTTAAAAGACATACAGATGGCCAATAAATTCATGAGAAAATGTTCAGTATCGATGATGATTAGAGAAATTCAAATTAAAACAACACTGAGATTTCATCTTACTCCAGAAAGAAGGTCTATCATCAGGAAATCAAGTAATAACAAATGCCAATGAAGCTCCGGAGAAAAATGAGCACTTCTACATTGTTGGAGGGAATGTAAACCAGTAGAACCACTATAGAAATCCTAATGAGGATTCATTAAAAAACTAAAAATAGAAATTCCATTCAACTAAAATAAACCCCTTCTTTGTATCTTCCTGAGAGAACTAAGGTCATCATATTACAGTGATATATTCACACCCATTTTTAAAGGTGCACAATTCATAATAGTTAAATCTTGGAAACAATTTATAGGTCCATCAACAGATGAAAGGACAAAGACAATGTAGTATACACAATGGAGTATATGAGAAACCCAAAATATAAATAAAGAGCAAAAGAAAAGATAGTTAATAGTGACAAAGAAGGTAGTTCTTTCTCAAATAGGAAGGGGATAAAGAGATGGAGGGAAGGGTGGGGGGATGAAGAATGAATTGAGGTGTGTTATATACATGTGCCAGTTCCCCACAGGGAGTGTGTACACTGTGTACTGCAAACATGGACTGATAAAAACTAAAAATTTAAAAAATAAGATCAAGGGTTTTGACTCCTGGATTAGTTCTTCCACCGCACATTCTGCAGGCTTCACCCCAGAAGAATAAATGAAATATTGAAAAATAGTAAATAGAGCATGTCAGAGTGTGCACATATTCATCTGTGAGCATACAGGTAAATGACTCTATAGTAGAGATTTATTTTTGATTTTTACTGTTCTCTAATGCTTCCAGACTCAGGACCTATCTATCTGGACTTAGGGGCAAATAGGGTGATCTTCAGTGAAACACGTTATTTGGGAATGCAACACGTAGACATGCTATTGAAAGGGATCTGTGCTGTGAAAACCAATGTGTGTTTGTGTGTGTGCGAAACTATGTGTGTGTGTATTCATCTTTCTTGGATAGAAGACATTTGTTATGGGAAAATTGTTTTTTCTCAAAGGAATTTTAATCTGAAACAGAGTGTGATAAAATTAAATTCAATACAGTACTTGAAATGGGAATTTAATTATGATATCAATCTGTACTAATGGTATATGCTTATGTGTATTTTAGCATGTTCAGGACATAAATTATAGATATAGCTTGCGTATGACAAAAGATTAAAATAATCCTAAATTATCCTCTATTTAGTCTTTATTAGTCAAGCTGTTATTTCAAAAAGAATATATGTCTTCCATCACTTGACCCAAGATTCTACCCTAAGAATTTAACTAAGCAAATGACTTTAAAACTATGCAGAAATATAAATACACAGGATTTACATGTGTACTTTTTGGAATGCTGCAAAACCAAACATATCATTGTGATGATTAATTTTATTGTCTACTTGATCTAGCTAAGCAAGGACCAGATAGCCGATATAACATTTCTGGGTGTGTTTGCAAAGGTATCTCTGGAAGAGATTAGTATTTGAATTGGTTGACTAAACGATGTTGAGCAACATCTAATCCCTCAAGGGTCTTCACCAAACAGAAAGGGGAAGAGGGCTGAAGAGAGAACAGTATTTATAACCTTGGTGCCAGATATTTTCAGGCCTTTGCACTTGAACTGAGATTTTTACCACTGGCTCCTTTGGTTCCCACGCCTGCAGACTTAAAATGAACAACAGTTTTCTTAGCCCTCCCACTTACGCAATATCGCTCTTCCCTTTTGTTCTTCTATAATCTATGGTAAAAGATAAGGGTAAGAAAAAATTGTTCTGACATTTCTGAGAATTCATCCTTGCAATATTACTGGCAAAGGCAAAAGATATCTAGTTGACTTGGAGAACCGAGTGACTGACTGGCCCAGACATGTTACGTGCCATTTTTCTTGGATCCTAAGAGACACCAGGCTGTGGGAAGTAGTGAACATGAATGTCTGGATCCAACCAGGATAAGAGACTAGAAGAGCAGGGTCAAAGGTTACCCAACGAAAGAGTGTCACTCTTCTGAGGAGGTGATACAATATGTGCAGCCTGCTGTGTTTGTGTAGCTTTATAAGATTCTATGAGATTATTGTTTCCTATACTTTAATGCTTGGATACCTCTTCCCAATATTTACTAAGGAGCTATATACTAGAAATAAGCCATTGCTGTGCAAATGGCCATGCTTACAAGCACTGCATCTTTTTTTCCTCATCTTATATGTAAATTCTGTTAGGCGC
>PVJO010032799.1:0-12771 GCA_004026905.1 Hystrix cristata | reverse complement strand
GGGGGCTGGGGATTTAGCTCAGTGATTAGAGTGATTGCCTTGCAAGCACAAGGCCGTGAGTTCGATCTCCAGCACCACAAAAAAAAAAAAAAAAAAAAAAGTCTGGGAGTAAAATATATACACTTTCCAAACTAGAATTTATCCACAGAAATTTCTTGGAATTTATCCATAGAAACAGAAGTTTAATGAAGATATGTATACAGCAATATTCTGACATTATAATAGAAAAAGAAAACGTGAACTTTTCTTGTAATTCACCCTGAAGAAAGGAACCAAAATGTCCTTCAGTGTGGAATACTAGTTTGATAAATAACATAATTGTTTAATAAACAATGTATTCTCTAATTACTTATTACAGAGTATTATACAACTGCTAAAAAGAATTTGATGGATCTGTATGTATTGATTTGGAAGGATAGCTATGATATACTATACTGTTTTTGGGGGGGTTGATATACTGTTAATTGAAAAGCAAGTTACAGACTATCTAAGGTAATGGAATTTTGTATTTAAAGAAGAAAAGAAGGAATAAAAGGAGGGGAGGGGAAAGTGTGGGGAACAGAAAATAAAACAGCAAGAGAAATCCTACATAGTAGTTGTATACATGTCTGTTTTGGATATGGATGAACAACGCAACAGGTAGAGTAGGGGCACTAAATCTGAAATAGTCAGGAGTGGACACAAAGCAGTATACTTAAAGTGGGTGGGAAGAGACTTAATTCTACTTTTAGACTTTTTTAATTATTATTATTTGAGCTACTGGAAGGACAGTTATTGCTCTTGTAATTCAAATACTTGCCTTTACAAAATCAATAACAAATTTCAAGTGAACAAAGTAGTCAGTGGTAACTTTAGCCAAAGCAGTCTCAACAGCATCAGGAAGGCCAAATAAGAGCGCAGTAAATTTGGAAATGAAAGAGAAACAGGGAGGGAGGATAGTAGTTTTTCCAACATCTTGTTGTTAAAGGAAAAAGAGCAACTGGTTGTCTGGAAAGGAATTTGGGGGCTGGAAGAACTTGAGAGTGGACTTGGTTAGGGTTGATTGCTTACTTTGTTTTTCTAAATTTGGGAGGAATGTGATCATATTTATAACCTGAAATGAGTGATCCAATAAAGGAGGAGGACAGAAAAGTGAATCAGACTTCACAGAGGATCTGAAGTCCAGCAGGATGGATTAGCCTTGAAAGGAGAAGTGGAGGGAAGGAGGGTTTAAGGGGCTGCTTGACCTTCAGGTTCCCTCCCTCCACCCCCACTTTCACAGACTTCTTCCGGAGACCTCAAGAGGAACCCTGGCAATAATTCAGTATAGTCATGGGGTTTTACATGCATTTTCTTTAAAATCCCCCCTTCCCCAATTTTGTGTGCTCAGACACCACAAAAACCTGTCCCTGGTAACTATAAATAGGAGGGTTTGCGGGGGGAGGTAGTGGAAAAAAGATTTGGTGATCCTTATTTTCTTAATAAGCAAAAAGTAAAGTTGATTTGTTGAGAGTGAAGTCAGAAAGAATGGGATGGGGCATTCAGGAAAGTGTTGAAGGTTTGGAAGAGCCGCTGCTGGGAACAGAAGAGAGAGCTGACAAGGGACATGTTAGTAGTACTCCCTACCATCAGAGAGGGTGCTGCTGTACCTGGGTCCCATTAGTTTGGTGGGTACCATGAAGAGTAGTGTTCTTGCCTCTATTTTCCCACACTTAAATGGTAATAATACTTGATCCTAGCCATACAATGAGAGTGATTCATGGATGCCTAAGAGGAATTCATTATTATTTGAAAATAAGTCACTTTGTTGCTGATAATATTCATATTTTAACATCAGCTCTATAAACCCCTGCAATGATGATGAGAACAGGAACAAGAAATAAAAAGCACTTCATATTAAAGTTCTTATGTTCGCCCCAAACAGGATAAGAAGACAAATGCAATAGAGGGTATCCTGGAGCATAGCCAGAACAAAGAGAAGAAAGTGTCCGTACCTAGGAGAAGATGCTGGCAGAATTAGACTATTGGTCCCCAATATGCTTTGGATCAAGAATGTCCCCCAGAGGCCTCCTGCAGTCATAGTCACTCATAGGAAGGTGACTGGATCATGAGAACAATATAGCTGACTGGTCATTGGGAGGTGGGGTTTGGTCAGAAGAGGGGTCATGGAGGGCATGACCTGAAAGGGTGTCTCACCCTTTCTGGGTCCTCTCCTCACTCTCTCCTTCCTGATCACCATGAAATGAGCAGCTCTGCCATGAATGAGGTCCTCCGCCAGGACCTTCTGCTGTGCTTTTCCTACCCTGGAACCAGAGATCTATGGATGGAAACCTCCAAAAACTGTCGAGCCAAAATAAATCTCTCCTTCCTTAACTATGGGTGTCTGGTATTGTGTCCCAGTAACAAAAAAGTGACTAAGACAGATTTAACATCATGAGTGAGGTCATTGCTATGACTACCTGCCCATGTAGTTTATAAACCTTTGAGACTGACTTTCAGGAGTAGTTTAGAAAGGTTTAGCAATGCCAGCTAACAAAGCCCTAGAATCCTATAAACTGAGTTTGATGGGAGATTCTGGTCAAAGCTCAGAAGACTAGAATGTTGATAGAAATACAGACAGTAAAGACAAGGCTCAGGTTTCAGTTGAACATGAGGACTCCGTTGGCATTTGGGCTAAAAGCCATGTATGTTATGCTCTGTCAGAAAATTTGTTTTCATTTTGCCCATGTCCTGAGACTCTATGGGAAACTAAGATTAAGGGTGGTGAACTCATTAATCTGGTGGAGGACATTTCAAGGCATCCCAATGTTTAGGCTGTAGTATGATTACTGCTTGTTACTTTTACTGAGAGCTGCTGCTTGAACTGGCAGCAGAACTTGGCTTCATCCACATGGTGCTGGTTTTACAAGCATGCAGAATACAAGAGCTGTGGGATCAGAGATGCTTCCACCAAGGTTTCAGAAGAAGGCATGGAAGACCTGGCAGTGGGCCCCTGGAAGAACAGTGTATGAAGCCATGAGAATGAAGCCAAAAGTGTAGTGGAGACCCCAGGAAGTTGGAGAAGCCAGGAACATGAAATGTCTGAGGAATACTGCAGGTGGTGAGCAGAGCCAACACACTTGGCCATGAGGACTACAACCAGCGATGTTATAGGGGCAGGGCTGCCCAAGTCATTTGGAGTTCGCATCTCAATATCATCATAACTTACCTTGAAACACTGAAAAATAGACAGCAGCCAAGGGATCTATAAGCAAGTGAACAGCCTATGAAACAGTGTGCAGTAGTGTACACCTATAATTGCAGCACTAAAGGAGGCTGAGACAGGAGGATTTGAGTCCCACCAGGGCAACTTAGCAAGACCATGTTACAAGATTTAAAAGGGCTTGAAATGTAGTTTGGTGGTAGAATGGCCCTGGATTTGAGCCCCTATACTGGAGGGGGGCAGGGGGCACTGAAACATGGTAGGAAAGGTTTCTTAGGTTGTAATGTATGCTTAGCCAATCCCCCTGCCTGGCACAGCAGTGATCTAAAAGACAACGGCCCATTTTCATGTTGTAAGTTTCTGATTTAGAAGACAACAGAAGGGACCTTGTTTGTAAGGAATTGTGTGTGCATGTTTTGACCTGTTTGGGGGCTCCCTGAAGGACTGAAATGAGGGATGACTTTTTCTTCTTTTTCCTTTTTTTCCTCCATGTAACTTATAACTTGCTCAAAGTAGAAAGTGGCTATTTTGAGGATGTTTCTTGAAAACGTTCAGAGGTAAATGAATAAACCTCTGCATCTTGGGGCAAAGGTTAATGACTGAAGCAAATAATGGACCTGTATAGACATGTTGAAAGCCTGGGAAGAAAAGCTGTGGATTGATATACAATTGGAATGAGGGTTTTGAGAGCCTTCCGTATACATGGAGAATTAAGAAAATTGTATGTATGGCCAGGACAAAATATATCCTCAGGAAAGATCTGAAAAGACTATAAACTTTCACCTCTAGCTGATGATTTGGTTTAGCATAAGTAGGAAGTGAGGGCTAAGGCAGAGTTATAAATGGCCCCAGTTAAGCCCTGAAGCATTGACCTTAATACAGAATCAATTTGCAAAGACATGAGAGTATTTTCTTTCTTTGTTGGCTCTGGAAATTTAAGGGAATCTCTGTTAAGCCATTACCTGAGGACTAAACTAAAAGAACAAAGTCTGCAGAGATCATATAATACAAAGAATGTAATTCCTGAGCTCAGTGGTGCACACCTATAATCCCAGCACTCTGAGAGGCTGAGACAGGAAGATTATAAATTCAAGCCCGACATGGGCAACTCACTGGGAGCCTGTCTCAAAATAAAAAAGTAAAAAAGGGTTTGGGATGTAGCTCAGGGCAAATACTTGGAGTTCAATCACCAGTATCACACAAAAATTTTTTTTTACTAAGATCACTAAACAACTACAACCTGTAGCAAGTGAAACCAATAGGTCCCAGGAAGGTAGATTATTTGCTTTGTAGTTCTTGACCCCTTAATTCCTGATCCTTCCAAGCAACCAAAGAGCCAGGTTAATCCTTTTGGTTCATTACAAGAACTAGTCATTCATCATGGCTACAAACTTCTTCAGTATACACTTTCCCAGGAGGGCAGACCTGCTCATAAGAGACAATATACCACAATTTGCAAGCTGGAGTTATTTACAGAAACAGGAAAGTAGGCATCAAAAAATAAATAAATAAATAAGCTAAGAGAAATGCTGCTGAGAAATTTCTTGCCAAATTTAGTAATGTTTCTTCAGAGAACCACATTTCTCTAACAAATGTAGCAAGGCATTCTTTAGGATGCACTTGGCGTTCTTTGAAGAACTCTTCCAGTGAAAAAAATCAGCTTATTGAAAAGAAGCCTCCTTGGTATTCTAAATAGAGATTATATCCAGCTGCTTAGTGAAATTTTCAAGGAACGAGGTTTTAACCTAACATATTTGGGTATGGAAGAACTGAGTGCCAGTGGACCACATCAGTGTCTCGCCAAACTGTCGACCACAGTCTGCCCCGGCTTGGGAATCTCCTGTGGCAATGCCCAGAGTGATATAGCTCACAATGCTCTGTAGATTTGAAGGTAATAGCAGCAAGGAAGTAAACTTGGGGCACCTTAGAAAATCCTTCAGGTGCTCACTTTGGCAGCACATATACTAAAATTGGAAAGAAAATCCTTCAGCAGGGTTTTAGTAAAACCCTCACATAAAGAGTTCTTTTCTTACTCCTTCCAAGTAAAACTTTTACTGTAACGTTTGTGTGTTGTTTCCAGATTGCTCTAGATTCATCAACACTATAAATTTAATTATCTCCTCATTGTTGTTATGAAGCTCTTTTTGAGAGCTTCAACTTTGTATTGGTATGTTGTATTTACAAACTTTGTACCACAAGGCAGAGTGTAGCACCCATTTTACAGGGCCAGGCACACAGAAGGAAGAAACTACATGTTTAATGATAATGATGATTTTTAAAAAATAGAAGTACTGTTAGCAACAGTCTTACTTGTGCTTAAACTCTTTTCTACAAGGCTTTGTAAAGGCAGTTCGAAGGAAGCGCTTTAGAATTAGAGTGTTGAGGGACGACGTTAACAGGCTTTTATTGAATGTGACTGTTAAATTTCGGGGAAGATGATTAGTCTGCTGTGTATTTGAAACCATGTAATAAAGAGCTGGGTTTTTTAAGATTAAAAAAACCAAATTCCATAACAAAATAAGAGAATAACAATAGTTAATACACTGTGTATCATCCTCTTCAAAGCAGTCTCAGAGTATAAGACATAGACATAAAAGTTTCTTACAAAAAAGAAACAGATAATAGCACAAAATTTCTTTTCAATGAACTGAGAAACTAGTAGTATAAATGAAATGAATTAGCATATATATTAAAATACTTAGAGCTGTTGTTTTAATGAGGATGTATTCATTTTATTAAAGAGCTACTGACTTGACCATGAAGAAAATTAAGTTATAGGCCTGTTTATAGGAAAAAAGAATCTAACAGGAACTTCCAGGAGGAAGCACAAACATTGGACTGACCAGACAAATACTTTAAGTCAACTGTCTTAAAGATACTAAAAAAACTAAAGGAAGTAATAGATCGATCCTACCTCTGTCCACCAAGCAGATATATTAGTTCCTGCCTTCTGAGATGCAATAACCAAGGCAGGAGTTGATGGGCTAGTGGGTTTTTTTGTTTTGTTTGTGCCAGGGATCAAACTCAGGGCCTTGCACTTGTAGGACTAGCACTCTAACCACTGAGCTAAGTCCCGATTCCCTGAGTAAGTGTTTTATTGTGGAGTTTGACAGTCTCCAGCGATTCTCACATTTTGGTAGCCATGTTTCTGTGAAATCCCCTCACTTTCTGCCTCAAGAATAAACCCTAGATAATCAAACTTTGACAACCTGGAGTTTGGGAAAATTCACCCCTGATCTCCACCCTCATTGTGTCAAATGCTACAGAGGAAATAAGCAGGAAAGAAAAATGAATGGCCTCTTTGAGTTTGCTTTACAAGATTCAAGGGGGACGTATTCCTTTTACACTATTCAACTTCAGATAATTTTTGCCATTCACTACTCACCTGTGTGACATAAACAGAAGTACTGACAAATGAAATATTTGTAAAGCGAAAGGACATGTTTAATATATCACTGCTGTAAAGTGTGTATACATTGATGAGAAATTGAGCCGTTTAAGTGTATTAGTGTTTGTAAACAGTACCCTTCTTTGTAATCTTGGTAGTTCCCAACTAGAGAGCTAATTCGTGTTTTGCCATGTTTATGTGAATTGTCTATATTTGCTTTCAAAAACACCAGCGCATTTCCAACATTCTCCAAATAGTGATTGACTGTCCATTATATGCTGGACATACGCTGGAGGGGATGGGTAATATAAAGAATAACAGGGCACAGGATTTTTGGAAGGGATCCCTGTGTGGGGGAGACAAGGAGATGTACATATGGAACAGGCAAGTGCTATATACAAAGACGGGCAGGATCCATCTTTGTCTTGGGAAGTTTCGGGAGTTAGTAGTTTTATATTTCTCTATCTCACTGGATCTGTTCTGCCTCAATCCCACAAAGATTTTGGTGCAATTCATTGAAAACCTAGTACGTACTTTAACTGTGTGTTGGACTTACTATTGTGGTCAACTTGAGCCAGAACACCCAGCTGGACTAAGTTGGTGGGTCTGGGCTTAGAGGATCCACCTGAGGATTGTTGCCAACACCACATAAAGAAGAACAGGAGCAGAAGATAGTGGGTGGGCTGTTCCCCAGAAGAAGCTCTGCTACGGCTGGTTCTCCTGAAGGAGACTTGGTTGTCCTGGTCAAAGAAGGAACTCGGGGCCTTGCTGTCATCGAGGATGGCTGCTATTGCTCCAGAGGAGCTCTGGTCTTCATCTCTGCTGCAAGCATCATACCCTGGTTCCAGTAAAGATTTCTTCAGCCATCATCTGCAGATACAGATGTACACAGGACAGTGCCCTGGGCTCCCAGCCCTGATTGGATCTTTCGGGTCTCCAGTGCATACGTAGACATCCAGCACTCTCCCTGCATGTAATTCAGCATTTGGCTTATGGGTGAATATTATAACTTGAAAATGTCCTGTATTAAATCTGCTCCCTTGAAAACCACTGGCTCTAGAAAGGTAACTAATACAAACTGTATTCCTTGTTCCATTTAATACAAGGGAGTCCCTTGCAAGGGAATTGTTATATTGACACACATTTTCCAGAGGACAAAATTGAGTGTCAGAAACTTGCTCATCCAAGTATCCTGCTAAATCCAAAGGCACTCTTACCCACCCCGAGAGGATGCCTCAAAATTTCATCAAGTTGTCTTGCCTGAGCTAAGGGTAAAAGTCACTGGCAGAGCACTTGCCTAGCATGTACAAAGCCTTGGGTTCAAGTCCCACTGTCACAAAGAAAAAGAAAGTTGTCTCACCCATCAGTATTACTTTTTTTTTTCCCCTGATGTGCTCCCTGACCAAGTTTTTCGTGGTATCTTGTCATGTGGGACAATTCTGTTACATTGAAAGTTATGTGTAATACAGATTAGGGGAGAGTTGTGTAGTTATTATTAGAAAAAATTTATATTGAACAGATAAGATGAAATTATATCAAGTACCCATAGATTCACCCTCCAGAAGGAAGAAGAAGAGGAGGATGAGGAAAAGAAGGGGGAGATGGGAGGAGTGGGGAGGAAGAAGGAGAGGAAGGGACTGGGGTTGTAATCCAGTACTAGTTACCTAGCATGCATGAGGGCCTGGACTTGATCCTGAGCACCATGCACAATCAATCAATCAATCAATAAAATTTAAAATATCCACAGAAACAAAAGGAAAAGAAGCAGCCCTACAGAGTGTTCCATGCAGTAAGGAAACGATACTGTCTCCCGAAAGCCCAGCGGACCATCTTACAAGTAGATCCTTCAGGCCCAGTCATCAGATGGCTGTTCTGTGGCTAATATCTTCACAGTCACATTATGAGTGATTCCAAGGCAATGAGGCTGCCCCTGAATTTCCAAAACTGTGACTTAACAAATACTTAATTTGTTTAAACCATTACATATTGGAGGTAATTTTTACACAGTAATAGGTAACGAATAAAAGGAGGAACCAAAAGAAAGGAAGACAGACCCTTCAGCCTGAGATGTAGGGCTGCCATTTGTACAAAGAAGGAATGACCGAGTAGGAATGAACCAAATTTTTGGTGCTGGGGATTGAACTTAGGGCCTTCTGCTTACAAGCCAAGCACTCTAACCACTGAACTAAATCCCCAGCCCAGGTGAGGAGTTCTTAAACCAAAGTACCCATCAGAGGATTCGGTCTTGCCAGAATGGATCTTCTGTAGTACCATGCTGAGCTCGGGCACTGCCTGGGAATAACTCTTGGTTTAGCAGGGTTTTTGCTTGTTTGGTCAGCTGGCCTCGTATATTCTATGCAAGTGCTCTACCGCTGAGCTATGCTGCCAGGTCTGGGAGTAACACTTGGGAAGTGTAGGCTTTCTGTGAACAGGGTGAAAGATCAGGAGGCAGTGGCCAGTTGTGTTCTCCACAGCAAGCAATCCGAGTGACACATTTCACAACCACCATGGTAGGCTCAGGAGCAACAACACCCCAAGAACTATGGGCACAAGTAGTGTCTGGAGCTTTGCTACTAAACAGCATTTTCAGGGCTCCTCAGAGAAGTACCTGATCCCGCATCTGGAGCAAGGAAAAACTTTGTTTGGAAACAAAAATAAATAAATAAAAGTATTTATGCTATTTGAAAGATAAACATAAGTGTAAGGTTTTATTACTTAAATCCAGAGGAAGAGTCTGGAATGCCTTATGGTGACAGAGAAAGAAAGGACTCAAGGACTGACAGGAACATGCCAAAAGGACATAGAAGCCAGCTTGAAGTGACTTCCCCTGGTGAGTTCAGGAAACAATGCAGGGTCAAAATTTAAAATGGCAGCAAAAAGGTTATCACTCATTGAATAAAATATGGAATTATGAGTCTGAATAAATTAATACATCCAAAGTTGTATGAGGAATGTGATATTTGCATGGTTTTCAAGCAGAAAAAGAGCGTGTTTATAGTTGAGATGTCTGGCAGGTACCACACTAATCAAATGAATAGAAGTGGACATCACTAGTGGTAGAACAAAATGAATTCATGCACTGCCTAATAGGATGTACTGCCTGGTAGGATGTAATGAGTAGAAAGCAGTATCACCTTTATAATATCCCTCCTTAGTATAACCCGAAATGAATAGTAAAGAAACACCCGTAAAGCACAAATTAAGGCACCAGTTACAAAATAGCTGGGCTATTTTCTTCAATAGTGTCAAGCTCATAAAAGCCAGGAAAGATGGGAATTGACAATTCAATGTAATATGTAATTGTGCACAGAATGCTGTTGCTAGAAAACATTTCATTGAGACACTCGTCAAAACTGGACTGGAGTCTGTGAATTAGACAGTCGTCATGTATTGGTGTTATTTTCTTATTTTGCTGGTTCCGGTATGATGATGTAGGAGAAAGTCCTTATTTGTAGAAAATAATTCTTAAAAAAAAAAAAAATGTTTGGGGAGTTATGGAGCATCCAGTCCTTACCTTTGAGTGGTTGAGGACAAGAAGCTCTTTGTACTCTACTTAACTTAAAAAAAAACTCTGTGTTTCGAAATAAAAAATAAATAAAAGCACTTATGCTATTTGAAAGATAAACATGTTATAAGTATGAGGTTTTATTATTTAAATCCAGAGAGCTCTTTAACATTTTTTAACTTGGTGAGTAACTGCCCTGTTTCTTCTCTTGCCATCCAAGATTGCTGCAATTCATTCACAAGACAGACTGGAACCTCAACATCTAAATACTTAATCTCCTTTTCATCTTTGGCACCAATGAACTGGATTTCCCCGCTCATATGAGTCACCTGATAACAAATTTCCCAGCTTAAATAGTTTTAAAGTGGCACTATTAGTAAAACAACATTGTGAACGGTGCCTCAGATTCAAGGTTTTATTGTAACAATGTGTTCTTTCTCAACTTATATGTTTTTGTTTCATGTTGCAAAGTTTTTCTTTTTTTTTAATTTTTATTTTTTTATTCATACATGTTTGCAATAAAAGATTACATTCCTCCTGTGGAGCTGGTACATGTACATAACACATCTTCAATCTTTTTTCATCCTTTCCTTCACCTCCCTACCCCCAATCTCTTGATCCCTTTCCCTTTTGCAAAAGATCTACCTCCCTGTTGCTATAAAGTTTTTCTGATGATGAAGTTTTCATGTAGTTCTGCCTTGACAAAGTCCCTTCTCTCCTTCTCACTCTCAGAAAAATCACACAGCTTGATGTGTTTTTAGCCTTAATTTGAATTGTAAAACACCGAATTCTTTCAGTTTTCCCACAAAGGAAAATGAAAGCACATGCCACTGCTATTTAGAAGCATATGTCTAGCTAAATAAAACCTGGCCCTACACACTGCTGCCCTAACCACTAATCTCTCTCCACCCTTGCTCATCCTAACCAATTCTGAGAGCGAAGATGAAGAGAAATACTGCAATCAAGGACAGAAAAGTTCTTTTTCCTTTTCCACTGTCAAAATCTATTCCATTTGGAAGCCTATGAGCCCAATTTTTGCCTTGGAGATAAAGAGAAAAAAAAAAAAACTATCAAAATTTAAGAATGCTTTAGTAGCTCTCCCCAGACAAGTGATTCTCAACATTTGGGAAAGGGGCGAGAGGTGGTTGTTGTTATTGTCTTGTACTAAGGACTGAACCCAGGGCTTTCGCACTGAGCTACATCTCTAGCCCTTCTGCACTTTTTGTTTTGAGTCAAAGTCTCCCTGAGTTGCTAAATTGCCCAGATTGGGCTCAAATTTGTAATCCTCCTGCCTCAGCCTTCCAGAGTGCTAGGATTACAGGTCTGTGGCACCTCGCCTGGCCAGTGGGAATTTTACACACACACACACACACACACACACACACACACACACAAAAACATTATCCTGATATTTGACTAATTCCAGTGACATTTTAGGTTTTCAAAATCAGGGAGTGGGAGATGACACTAGCAGCTTGTGGGTAGAAGGCATGGGTGTTGCTAAACATCCTACAACATACTGAACATAGTGACCCCCACAACCAGGAACTCATAGTGCCAAAACTGAGCAACACTGTGTGAGAAGAACACGGAGGAGAAGAAAAGGGAGGAAAAACCAGACACCAAGAAACACGAACTCAAAGCATGAAGTTTTTTTTTTTAAATTAATAAACAACTAATTCCACACAGATTTACAAAGATACAGATTTTTCAGGATTACTGTTCCTATGACTTTTAAGGCATTTGAGTTGTTTGTTTTGTTTTGTTTTGTTTTGTTTCTTTTTAAGTCCTGGGGATGGAACCCAGGGCCTCACGTGTGCTAGGCGAGCTATACCCCAGCCTCGGTGGGGCCTCACTCTCCCACCAAGTTATACCCCAGCCCTGGAGGTTTTGTTGACTTCCTTTCTTTCATTTTGGTTTTGTTTTTGTAGTACTGGGGTTGAACCCAGAGCCTTTGCACTGAGCTACATCCCCAGCCCATTTTTTAATTTTTTTATTTTTGAGACAGAGTCTCACTAAATTGCTAAATTATCCAGGTGGGGCTCAAATTTCCAATCCTTCTTCCTGCCTCAGCTTCCCAGAGTGCTGCGATTGGAGGCATATACCACTACACCCAGCTCCTTGAGTTTTCTATTACTACACACACACACACACACACACACACACACACACACACATTTTTTATCAATTCATTCACCAAGCAGTTCTTGAGCACCTACTGTGTGTCAGTGCCAAGGACACAGAGAGGGATGAACCTATCTACCGCTTCCCTGAAGGAGCTAAGGGTTTTTAGAGGTAGAACTACATATAAATGAATAATTATAATACACAGTTCAAAAAGTAAAAGTGATCCAAGCCTGGTGCCTCAGGTCTGTAATCTTAGCATACTAGGAGACTGAGGCAGGAGAATCACAAGTTTGAATCCAGTCCAAGCAGCCTATTGATTTAGTAACACTCTCTCTCAAAATTAAAAGTAAAAAAATAAAAAATGAGGTGGAAGTGTAGATCAGTGTGAAGGCCCTCACCCTGCAAACAACAACAAATTGGTTTAATTCCAAGTGCAACAAACAACAACAAAAATAAAGTAGTAAAAGGGCGGGATTTATTATGAACTTTCTCTATGCCAATTCCTTCTGCTTATCTCTAGTAATCCTCATATCTGCTCTCTCTGCTGTGTATTACTCACGTTTTACAAAA
>PVJO010032798.1:0-12765 GCA_004026905.1 Hystrix cristata | reverse complement strand
TCATTGTTTTAGAGGGCTCCACAAAGAGCTTCAGCTGTCACAACCTGGAAGGTTCTGGCCACATCCTCCTTGTGACCAAGGATTCCACACACCTGTGAAAGTGAGAAGCGTGTTCTACTCACATCCATGTTGTAGGGGGTTTTGCGCACAGTTCAGGTGAACAGGACACAGCAGCTCTACTCACATCCTCCTACCAGGCCAACACAAGCCTGAGTTGGTCAGCATGCACGTGTATGGTGGGTTCTGCTCCCATTCCCCATGTATAGGGCTCACATCTGCATCATGATGTAGGAGCCAGGGCATGCAAAGCTGCCTGGGGAAATAAGAAGAACCTGTCAATTACAAGATCCTGGAGCAGTGCTGGAGAAGTAAGTGGGACCTGTCTGTTACAAAATCCCAGGGTGGTGCCAGATAACTCTCAAGAAACTCTCACAAGCTCCCACAAGATCTGGACAGTATGAAAGAGATGAGACACCTTGAGGAGCTTGTTATCTTGATCCCTCACGATAGCCCATCCTGCATCTTCCAGACCCAGGATGCGACTTTGTTGTTACTTTCTTTCCTTCTCTCTCTCTCTCTGTTTGTCCTCTTTGCTCTGTAGAGCTAGTTTTTCCCTAACCTCTTCACCTCTCATTTTAAAATAAAATTTTGACATCATTTTTAGCTTGTCTCATCCAATTCAAGGCAAGAAGGACCTGGAATACTTTTGTTTGATGAGCCATTTTTCAAGGAAACTGCCTGATAACAAGAGGGCTCCACACATACCTGAGATGATCAGATACTTATTTTACAGGGCTCCACACTTCTGAGGTGTCCAAGACAAGACTTTCTGCTCACTTCCTCATTGAGATGCCTCCAGAAATAGCTGAAAAGGTCAGGTCATGGGGTGGAGTGTGTGTTCACATCATCCTTGTTAGGGGCGCCACACATCTGAGTTGATGAGAGTGCAGGAGAACTGATCACTGCCTCATTGTCCAGGACTCCACTAGCAGCTGAGTTAGGCAGCACATTGTACAGATGTCTGTTTGTGCCTGAGATCTTCAGGATATGGGAAGCTCATTGTTTTCTTGCTTACAGGGAAGGGATCAGGGCTTCGTTGCTGTGCTACAGCGTGAGGTCACAGAATATACCTAGCGATAGAATTTCCTGTCATAAATGGTATGAAAATACTTTTAAAAAATGTGTTTTGAAGAAGGCACATCAAAATCACAGCAGCTATTACTTTGAGAGTCTGGAGGCTTCTTTCTGTACAATACTAAAGCTTTTTCTCGTCCCCCCCATCACTGATACTGGAATTTGAACACATGCTTGCTCTGCCATTGAGCTAGAAATCCAGCCATGTCTGCCTTCCTGCTTGCTTGCTTGCTTTTCTTTCTTTCTTTCTTTCTTTCTTTCTTTCTTTCTTTCTTTCTTTCTTTCTTTCTTTCTTTCTTTCTTTCTTTCTTTCTCTCTCTCTCTCTCTCTCTTTCTTTCTTTCTTCCTTTCTTCCTTTCTTTCTTTCTTTCTTTCTTTCTTCCTTTTCTTTCTTTTGACATAGTTTGATACATAATCAAGGCTGGCTTCAAACATGTAATCACCCTGCCTCAGCCTCCCAAGTAGCTGGGATTATATGGCATGAAGTATCACACTGTGAAGCCAGTTTTGTGGATAGTTTTGCTATGGTAAGTCTTAGAAAAAAATATAACATAAGAACAGGGTATTACCAGGGTTCCTCTTTCCTGGTTTTTGATAACATTCCCTGGAGCACACGAGTAATTAGAAGGCTTAATATTTCCATAGCAGGCAGGTGGACAGATTATGAAATTCTAGGAACAGGTAGGGTAACTCCATTGTGTGACGAGGTGCTGGGGCATCCATGGTGCTGATTTGTAGAATCCCTTTTATGGTGCTGTCATGGCTGACAGATCACCAGCCCTGTGGTGCCTTGGCTTTGCCTGCCAAAAACAACGTGGCCTGCAAGTTTTGATCTTTACTGAACCAATGTCTGCCTTCCACCTCCCAGCGTCACCCACCTGGGTCTAACCGAAGTCACTGAGTCCTGGGAGTCTTGTCCGATGCAGCGATTCCCAAGCTTGCTCGCTGTGTTCTGCAGCATGCTGGAGCTGAGGATGAGCTTCAATTCTGGCCACTGGAGATGCAGCGTCTGTTGGAATGTAAGAAAAGGAACAGTTGCTTTGGAGATTTGAAGAGAAGCTTGCAGGAAGAACACTAAGTGCAGAAAACTGTGCCACTTTAAGTTTTGCCATGAATAAGAAAACCAGCTTATTCAGTTTGAGGCCCAGAGATGCTTGGAAGATGCTCCTGGGTATTTTGCAAGAGTCAGGCTTGATTGACAGTGGTTCAGTTCTTACTGAAACAGCTGTTAGTGGGATGGGAGTATAGGTCAGTTGCAGAGCACTTGCCTAGCATGCCCAAGGTCCTGGGTTCAATCCCCTTGTATCACAGTCAAAACAAGAACCAATACAACACCATTCAGTAGAATGACAGAATTATCATATTTCCTGATGTTTACTTATTTAAACTCTTAAGTCTAGAGCAGGGTCTTTTGTGGTTTTTATTTTATAATATTCAGAGGAGTAGTGAAGTGTATTTAAACATGCATTTGTTACCCTTGTGTGGTGGTGCATGTCTGTAAACCCAGCCCTCTGGGAGGCCGAGGCAGGAGGATCAAATGATTGAGCCCAACCTGAGCGATGTAGTAACTTAGTGAGATCCTGTCTTAAAATAAAAATATAGAAAAGAGATGGGATGTTAGTCAATGAGAAGGCTCTGGGCTTATCCCCAGTACCACAAAAAACAAACCAAACCAAGCCATGCATTTGCTTATAGAAGTGTAACTTCATCATGGTAACAATAATTAGGATGATGTCATTGTTTATAAAACTATTTGTTACGTAGCAAAGCGATTTTGTGATAATTAATAGAAACATAGACTTCAAATATCAGAAGTGACTTCTGCAACCCATTATTCTGTGTCTTTTCCTGTGGATGCAGGTGTCTAGCCTCTGGCAATTCTGAAGTATGTGCACAGCACTCACATGGTGCAGTTGTGGAAACTGGGAGAACTTTTAATAATTACAGACATTTTTTTCCTCTGGAGAATCACAAGCAAAATGAACATTACAATAATCTGATCTGTATTTTACAACCACTATTCGCTCTGCTATGGGAAGTAGAGAAGTGGTTGGAGAGAAAAGGTAGGAGTGAGGAGAACTTCATGGGCTGTTGGAGTGACTAGGTGAGAGCTTAGGGGCCTGGAGGAGACAGGCAGCAGGAAAGGGGTGAGCAGTGATCTCATTTGGGATCTCTGCTGTCCCATCAGTGAGATGTGCGGAGAGACAGAGGACTGAGGATGGTGCCCAGCTTCTCCCAGTGCTGCTGATCGAAGTGCTAAGTGTTTATGAGGTGACAGTGTGGAGAATCCAGGGAGGCGAGTAGATGTGCAGGTTGGGAGTTTGTAGGAGAGTTGGGGCTCAAGGTGGAACACGGGTATTATCACCACTCAGACTGAAAATTGTGGTAACGTGAACTACTGTAGCAGAGTGAGGTGAGAGGAAGCACAGACACACAGGCAGAGAGGCTGAACTGATAGGGTCAGGCCTGAGATGGTGATCTAGAGAATGTTAACACTGAGAAGAAAGGAGAATGATAGTTTAATATTTCAGACTTCAATAATGTAGTCTTCAACAAAGTAGGGAGTGACCCATACTTTCTTCAGATGGCATAATGTACATATCCCACAGATATTCACAAAATGCGGCATGGTAATAGGATATGAAGCTAATGTAGCACTCCGTAGCCTCCATTCCCATAAACAACAGTCGGAAAATGACAGTGGAAGAGAAGATCCCATTTACAGTGCCAATGAGGTACTTAGGAATAAACTTGAGGGTATGTAAGATCTATATTGGAAAAATATCAAGACTCACAGAAGACCCAAACGTAGATACAGATCGAGGAAAGATGGTCCTTCCTCTTGGAAGACTCAACACTGTAAAGTTGTCTGTTTTCCTTCAGTTAATTTATAGATCTGAGATGTCCCCAGGAATTACACCAGCACATTGCTGAGCTGCATGGATTCTTTATATTCTGGGTACCAGAACCTTCTCAGATATATTATTTTCAAATGTTTTCTCCTGTTCTGAGAGCTGTCGTTTCGTGTTCTTCATGGTGAATTTTGATGAGCAAAAGTTACAACATAACTATTTTTGCAGTGCTGGAGATTGAACCCATGCTGCTGCTGCTGCTGCTAGTACTACTACTACTACTACTACTATTCAGCTACATCTCCAGCTCTGAAAGCTTTTAATTTTGATGAAACCATGACTGTGTATTCTTCTTTTATTACACATGCTCTTGGTGCCACTTCTGAGAAACCATTGCCAAATTCAAGGTTGCAAAGATTTACCCTTATGTCTCATTCTAAAAGCTTCGCAATTGTAGGTCCTACATGTGAGTCTTTGATGTACTTTGTGTTAATTTTTGTATATGGTGGGAGGAAGGGTTCAACTTCCTTCTTTTATATTTGGCTGTCTGTCAGAGCAGCCTTCCTTTGTCCTTTTCATGTGTCCTCGTGAAGCTGGATATAAATAGTAAAGATACTTTTCTATCTAGAAAGGAGACTAGAAAATTTAACATTTTTGTTTCTCCTATTATCTTAAAACTCTGGGTGTAGATGTGACAATCACTTAACGAGTTCCTGTATTGCAAGGTTTAGCAAACCTAAATGACCCCAGTCTGTCACATCTGCCTAGAAGACTTGAGGACAACAAGGTAAAAGTAACATAATTTTCAGGGTTTACAAGTAGTAAACCCCAGTAAGGCCCTCAAATTTCTAGCAAAATGAGTTTATAAGATATCCCAACACAAAGCCCAGATTTCTCAATAAAAAGTGACTATCTGAGCTGTGTTTTAGGTCTAAAACAAAGACAATTGTCCTCAAGGAAAACAGAGACACTTTCCTATCTGGCTCCTCCAAAGTCCAAACAGCAACTGAGGGCTTTCTTGTGAATGGCAGGCTTCTGCCACATATAGATACCCTGTGTTGGAGTAATAGCCAAACCTCTATATGAGGCAACTTGAAGACCAGAAACTGAACTCTTAAAATGGATAACAGCTACTCAAAAAACTCTTAAGGCCTTAAAACAGGCCTTATTGCAGGCTCCAGAATTAGAAATCCCAGACCCACCTAAAACTTTTTCTCTCTTTGTGGCTGAGAGACAGGGAGTAGCCATGAGAGTGCTAACTCATCTAGACCGAAAAAACTAACCTGTTGCTTTCTTTTCCAAGCAGCTAGATAGAGTAACATGAGGCTGGCCTAGCTGCCTATAAGCAATAGCCACTACAACACTCTAAGTCCAGGAAGCTGCTAAGATGACCTTAGGACAAAAGCTGTTAGTTCTAACTCCACATCAAGTTAAGTCTCTGTTAGAACTCAAGGGAATTTTGTGGATAACTGTAAAAAGTCTCACTAAATACCAGGCCCTTTCTATTAAAAACCCAGATGTTTCTCTTCACTCCATACACTGTTTTAAACCCAGCCATGAGCCTCCCAACCAACCAGCAGATAAAACATGAGTGTGAACAGACCATCAGCCAAAATTATGCCAGCTATCCTGATCTGAGAGAACAGCCATGAGCAGGGCTGGTTAGCACATGGTTCACCAAAGGCAGAAGTTTCATAAAAGGTGGCATTAGGAGGGCAGATTATGCCATGGTCAGCCCCACTCAGGTTACTGAAGCAAGAGGATGTCCCCTTGGAATTTCTGCTCAACAGGCAGAACTTGTTGCCCTCACCTGGGTGGTCCAACTTGCCCAGGGCAAGAGGATCAATATATACCTACTGATTCCAAATAGTCTTTTCTGGTCCTACATACACATGCAGCCATCTAGATGACTTTTAACTAGTTTTACTAGATTTATTGTCTTGAGGAGGTTGAGGATCTCTGGTCTCCAATAAAATGTGGACCAGAGATCCTCAACCTCCTCAAGACAATAAATCTCCCAAATGAGGTACCAGTTACCCATTTCAAGAAACATCAAGCCTCCATGGACCCTGTCTCTCAGGGAAATTCTAAGGCAAATTCCACTGCCAAACAGGCTGCTCTCCAAAATAATCCTGCCCCATCAACAGCTCTACCCATAGTCCCATTCCACAATCTTAACTTAAAACCAGGATACTCTACAGAAGAGCTTCAAATGATTCATAATGAGGGAAAAACTCAAAAGGGCTAATGGTGATGTGTGGTTTCTTGCCACAAGTGCAATAGAAAGTCATTAAGTCCCTACATGATGCCTTCCATCTAGGGTGAGATGCCACCACTGCTATGGCACATAAGCTCTTTATAGGGCCTAAAGTCCATAATGTTATAACCCAAGTCTGTAAGGCATGTCCCATCTGTGCCCTCCATAATGCACAGACTCATCCTCCCCCATTGCCTAAATCAATACAAAGGCCTGGGTTCTCCCTTGGCAAAAATTGACAAGTAAATTTCACCCACACGCCTATATATAAGGGATATACATGCCTCCTGGTATGCATTGATAACTTTACTGAGAGAATAGAGGCCTTCCCTACCAAGTTGGAATGGGCCATAGAGGTGGTGAAAGTTCTCCTTGAAGAAATAATCCCTAGGATTAGACTGCCTAGATCTATCCAGAGTGATAACGAACTCTCTTTTACATTCGAAAATACACAGGGCGTTGCCAAGGCTCTGAGAATTAAGTATCATCTCACTACATGGAGACCCCAATCATCAAAAAAGGTTGAGAGAGCCAATCAAACTCACGAACAAACCTTACCCAAGCTGTGTCGAAAAATCCACCATAAGCGGATACATTTCCTTCCAGTTGCCTTCATGAGACTTCAGGCAGCCCCCAAGTCCAAACTTAATCTCAACCCATTTGAGATACTTTATGGGAGGCTCTTTCTGGCATCTGATCTGCTCACTGACACTAAAACCTCCCAACTCCTTCAACATGTAACCCACCTAGAAACTTTCCAACAGGCCCTCCAGGAATATAAAAATAAGATTCTTCTACTCCCAAGGTCTAACAATAATTGTCAGCCCAAAGTCTGCCCTGGTGACCAGGTCCTAATCAAGACCTAAAAAGAAGGTGGACCCCAGGACCAACTCCCACCCAAATGAAAAGATTCTTTCACAACTCTATTAACCACTCTTTCTGCCATTAAGGTACAGGCAATAAGTAGATTCATCTCTCTAAGATAAAGCCCAAGCTGCCTGAGACACCAAAAGGTAAAAAAGAGGGACCACAAACTTTGTACATGTCTTGATTACTTTTCTTGTTGCTGAGACAAAATACCCAATATTCAAAGTTACGGGAGGAAAGGTTTGTTTGACTCACAGTTTGTAGATGTTTCAGTCCATAATCAGCTGGCTCTAAGGCTGGGTGGCAAGGAAGATGGGCAGAAGTCAGCAAGGTAAGCAAGGGACCTACGCAGCTTCTTTCTACGCCTTATATCTTATCCAGGCTGCTAGCATTAGGGTGGTGCCAAATCAATCAGTGGATTGACTTAGTAATTAATCTCAGCATCACACACTGTAGATTCATCCACCTCTGAAAAAAGCCTTTCATGAGGTTTTGAGGGGACATCTAGACACAAACCGTAACAGTACACCTGTAAACCAGTAGACAACCTCAAGTTTCTTTAAGGAAAAAAAAAACACTAACCAGATAAATAACCATTTATGGGGCTGGGGATTTAGCTCAGTGATTAAGAGTACTTCCCTTGCAAGCAGGAGGCCCTGAGTTTGATCCCCAGCACCAAGGAAAAAAAAAAAAGAGAGAGAATTTCTTTTTTTTTTTGAGAGAGAGAAATTTCAATAATAACTCTCAGTGTAAATGGTCTCAAATCTCCAATCAAGAAATACAAATTTGCAGAATGGATCAAAAAACAAAACCCAACCGTACACTGTATACCAGAAACACACTTAATATTTAAAGAAGCCCACAGATTAAAAATAAAAGGCTGGAAAACAATTAAAAAAATAAACCATTTGCTTCCTCTAAATAAATTGTGTGAGTAGTCTCGCTACTGTCTTGTTTACTACACTTAAGGTCCCTGTTGCCACTTATAACATGACATCTTTTGGGCTTTTTCTGTTTCTCCTGAGATCATCCTAGATTATTCAAAAACTGCCTCTAATAAAGATCGAAAACACTAAATGCTCATAAGAGACCTTAATGCTAATCACATCTTTCTCCTATCATCAACAGCCACCTGAGAACTTGGCAGACAGCCTAGACAAACTTGCCCAAAATATTGCCTTCCTTCAAGAACAGCTATACCGTCACTAGCAGCAGTGGCTATATGACATCAAAGGGACTAGATCTCCCAGGAGCTAAAACAAAGGGGCTATGTTTGTCCCGAAAAAAATGTATTACTTTTGTTAATAGGTCTAAAATAATAAAAAACAGGGCACAATAACTGGCTTTACTGTGATTCCAAAATCCATAAAAAACTATTTAAGCCATAGAGGTTCTGGCCAAATATCTAGAATTGGGGCTCTTGGTTATTGTCCTGGACATGGCCTTTATTAATGCTTCTCATAATCTTACTCTTTAGTTCTTACATATTTAATCCCTTAGTCAAATCTGTTTCTTCTTGTTTGACAGCCATCAAACTACTGGTGATGACTGTAACTCAAGATCAAAACCTGCTTCCACAGCCATGGTTCCTCAAAAACTCTTCAGAGAAAGGGCTCAGCTCCCTTGAACTCCTAGATCAGTCAGGGAGAAGGTTCCTTGGTCTCTGTGTAGATAGAGCTAATGCTCTTATTCAGCCAAAAGTAGCTACAGAAGACAAATCCGCCTTCAACTCCCCTTAAAGATTTTTGGGGGCCTGGGGATTTAGCTCAGTGGTTAAAGTGCTTGCCTTGCAAGCACAAGGACCTGAGTTCGATCCCCAGCACCAAAAAAAAAAAAAAAAAAAAAAAGATTTTTGGGTACCAGGGCTCTCGGGGGGAACAGTACAGTTAGAAACAAAGGAGCTGAGTGAGTCATTCCCTCCCTCCATTTAACCCAAAACAGCACCCTAAGGTTATTCCTGCTCCCGCTGTCCTGGGAGAGGTAGAAAATAACATAAAAGTTTAGGAGATCCCCAGTGCTCTAGCCCTGTGGTGGCAAACCTATAGCATGCATGCTGCAGTGGGCTGTTTGTATCATTGGAAGCTATAAAAAGTTTGCCGTCCCTGTGAGTCTAGATGAACAACCGTGGCACCATGAGAGACGGGGGCAGACACCGGGAGCAGAGGTTTCTAGCCTTTAAAATTCTGAAATTCTGAGTTATTTTTCCTGTTGCTATTGTTTGACTGTGTGCAGTGCTTTTCTTTCGCCCCAGCACCTCTCTTGGCCTGTGTTGGGACGGACTGGCAATGAGTACAACTTCCTGTGATCATCAGTAAATGTAGCCACTTACTACTGAGTGCACACTTAGCAATTCTTTGCTCATCATACACAAGAAACTGGACTATTACTGGCTCATTTGACTATAACACGAGGACACCAGTCGCTAGCTTTCACAACATCCAGACCTCTCCAAACCTAAAATGACCTCAGATTCCAGAAAAGCAGAGCCTTGCCGGCCACCCCCCAAAGCAGGAGCAATCACTCCATGATAGAAATCAAGGCAGACTCCCTCCTAAGCAAGGACAATCATCTCATGGGAACTGAATTGCCCTTTGAACTGTGAGGATTCCTCTGGAGCTCTGAAACCAGATCCAAGATAACGATTGCCCCATTCCTTGTCCACCTCAGCTAATCCATCAAATCTGGCCTTGAGCTTTTTACGAGTGGCCAGTCCAAACCCTTGCACCAGAGTGAGCCCCCTCGTATTGTTCAAGATGGAGTCCTTTTCCTTTTCTTCCTTTCTAACTCTGCCTAATAGATCGGCCTCTGCCTCACACTGAAGCATCCTGACATTCCGCATCTGTGACATGAGTGAAGAGCCTACTTGGCTGGTTGCGTGGAGGTCTCGGTCTCCACCTTGAGGCGGGGCACTCCTCAGATCTTCATCTATTCTGTGACATTCATCTATTTTGTCATTGTCTTTCCTTACTGACCAGCCTAACGAGACACTCCAGGCCCATCCTCTCCTCTCTGCCACAGCCCTGCACCATTTGTCCAAGGACCCTGGTATTCATAAACCTCTTTCTCATGCTGGAGTATTCAGGGAAACTAGGAAGTCCTTCTTTCTAGGCACTTTCAGCATTCCAAAAAATCGAAATGCAAAAAGTTTTGTCCTTCTATATCCTCACTCAAAAAGATGACTTTTTGAGACTTGGGCATTATGAAGACCTTCAGCAGATAAGGTAGGCACCCCAGCGCTGCCTTGATAGCATGCACAGGGCAGTCAAGAGGCATGTGGCGTGGCGCATGTGACAGAAAATTTGTTAAAGCACTGCAGCTGACAGTTTCCTGGAGCCTGCCTTTCCCTGACGCAATCCAGGGTGGACTGGTAAGGAGGGCGACACGGCATGGATGACAAGGCCAGCGGCAGCTGGCCCCTGCAGGCCAGGGCTCACAGTAGGAGAGCTGAGCTCCTGCACATCCATGGGGGTAATCAAAGTTTGGAACAGCAGAGGCCAGTCCTGCAACTTCCAGTCAGAGGTGCACCAGATCACACCATAACAGCCAGCAAGGCCAGAGTGACAGCCATAGGACAAGTACCGCAGGAACTGTGCCGGTGGCCACTAGATTGGTGTTCCAGGCCTGAGTTAGGTGCACAGTGAACAAGGGTGTGGCTTGGTCTGTATAACTGAAACAGATCAAGAGCCGGCGCACAGGAGGCTGTTGTCAGCCACTAGCAGCAGAGATCACAGTCCCTGGCAAGTTTGTACCCTAAATTGATTCTTCGGCCCAGACCCTATTCACTGAAATGGATTCTGGGGCCCCTGAAGGCAGGACCCTAATAGCCCCAAATCCTCCTCACACCAGTCATACACTGGAGAAAGGCGACCCCAGAGCTTGAGCCAGCTGTTGGAGACAGTGTGGGTTGACAATAGTGCCAGGCTCCTGGCTTCCATCAGACAGTACCTGATGGCAGAGAATTGACGCAGATTTATCCCACAGTGGGTCAGGTGGGGCCACAGGCTCATCCTGTGGGCTCTAATCCATCCCTAGGTGCAGAGTGAGGTGGGGATACTTCAGAGATGACAGACCTGGATGTTGGGTCTCCGACCCATGGAGCAGGCACTGGTGATGAAGGACAGGCAAGGGGAAGCCGGTGAGATGGCCAGGAGGGAGAAACTGAGGCAGCATCTCGCCTGAATCGGACCGTGGGGACCAGCTCCTTCAGATATAGGAAGGATATGTGGCCCCACAAGGATCATATGACTGATGGCAAGTCTGTCACCAGCTGACTGGCAACCCCTAACCGTGGCCGCGGTGCCCACGCTGTCTGTTCAGATAGATCAGCACAGCCTTTGGCATCTGGCATGTGACTATTGACCTGTCCACATCAAGAAAGAGAATTGAAAGTTATGTGTAGTCACAAGGAAGGGTCACATTTATCGCCTAGTCCAGTGTCAACTCCTGTTCCCTGTTACAGTCTCTAGATGGACAGTGTCACATGGACAGTGTCTAAAGGGACATAATCTGTCTTGACATTCCAGTGACCAGCCATATTGATGACATCATGCTAACCAGACCTGGTTCAGAGCAGATGGCAAGCACTCTGGGTGCCCTGGCAGGAGACGTGTGTGTCAGGGAGGAGGATGTGAACCCCTGAGCTTCAGTGTTTGGCCACAAGAGTGAAGCCTTTAATATTCAGTGGTTTGGGCATGACAGAACTTACCCCTTAGGTCCTGGGACCACACTATTGCAGCTTCTCCCCTGGAGGCAGGCAGCCTCTCTCATGTGGCCCCTGGTTATGCCCACTTCCCATTGACCCCTCAACCTGGGTGAGCTGACCTTGTGAACAAGACACAACAGAAATGATGGGAAGCCACTTGTGAGATGAATCTGTAACAAGGCTATACTTGTATCTTGTGTGTGCCCCTTCTTGCTCACTCACAGAGAAGCCACCTGCTGTGTCCTAAGCTGCCCTGTGGAGTGGCCCTTGGTAACCCACCAGCAGGAGAGACCTGAGGCCCTCAGTCTAGTGACTTTCAAGGAATGAATCCTTTCAATACCTGAGTGAGTGAGCTTGAGAAGGGATAGTCCCAGACAAGCAGTCAGATATAACCACGGCTCTGGCAGATGTTCCAGCTATGACTTGGCATGTGACAGACCTGGTGGCAAAGGCACAGAACCAAGCCTTGCCGACAGTTCTCACCCAAGAGATGGGAGAAAATAAAGGTATTGGGTTGCTAAATTTGGAGTTCATTTGGGATGCAGGAATGGAACACAAGTATAGTCTTCTACCATTAAGTAGGAGTGTTGATTCCCTTGGTTAGTGCCTTTGGATTTTGGAGGTCATCTGTGTCATCTTTCATATGCCCACCACCAATTTATTGGGTGGCTTGGATGTCTTATTGATTGATTGATTGCAGTGTTGGGGACTGAACCCAGGGAGTGCTGCTATAGCTCCAGCTCTTTTTTGTTTTTCATTTTGAGACAGGTCTCATGGAGTTGTCTGAGCTGGCCTTGAACTTGACAATCTCCTGTCTCAACCTCCTGACAAGTTGGGATTATAGGTATGCACCACCACACCCAGCTGATTTTGAGTTCTGAGTTGGGTGCACAACAAGAGACGGCTCTGCAGCACACGTAGCCTATAATTCAGGCTGCCCTGCAAGATCCAAC
>PVJO010032797.1:0-12772 GCA_004026905.1 Hystrix cristata | reverse complement strand
ACAGCAATTTACTAATTGCTTTATCATATTATATGAATATTTTCTATTCTAGTAGGATGGGAAAAAAATGAATATCCCAACAGAATCTGAGAATTTAGCAAAAGAAAAAACACAAAGACTTGTATGAATTCTCAGTGTACATCACTATCAATTTTTTTAAAGAATTGCTGCTAATATGAGATGGTCGGGCTGGCCTCTTAGAGGCTTAAATGGTGACTAAAATCAGCAGATTATTAACTGTTACTAAGCGGCTCTTCTTTCTGCCCTATCACCTCTAAACTTTGTTAGATGCACTGTGATACGTTTTTCTTCTTTTCAATTATGATATAAAGGGGCAGAGGTGATAACGTTCTGCCAGGAAGACAAAATAAAGATGGAGACTGCTACAGCGGATTTGTCTACGCTCATCACCCTCACTAAGGACACCCAAATTACTTTCCTGTAGTTGCTTCTGGCCAGAGTTCAACTCTAATCTCTGAAAGAAAAGGGTAGAAAGAATTTCTTTCACGAGGTCATGATTTCCAGGAAATGTGGGTGATGTGCGAGAAAACTAGAAAGGCTAGATCTACAAGGGTTGCTGTCCGTCCAGATGGTGGGCTGTCTCTGCTCAATTTACATGCACATCCAGGAGCTGTACGCAGCCACCGCTCAGCTCAGGAAACATTCACACAATGAATGTCCTATATGTCAGGACAGCACTAGGGTGACCAGGTGTGCACAGAAGGATAAAACACAGACGAGATTTTGCAGCATTCAGAGCACTGCAAGACCTCAGCCCCGGGGCCTCAGGCACAGGGCAGCCAGAGGAGCCTTTCTGGAAAGAACAGCACTCTGACAGTGGGTGGAATGTGTCCAGTGTTAACAGCCTGAGCCATGCCGGCGGCTTAGAACACCATGACTCCCGTGCACAGAAACAAGCGATGTGATGAGCCGGCTTTCTGCTCCTGCTACTCATTTCAGTAAGACCCTTGACTTTCCCTTTGATAAAATTTATAACACTTCTAATTACATGGGCAGTGTCTGTGTAGCAAGGTTGTAATTTAATGACCACTCCAGGCTGCAGGTACACGCGTAAAGAAACCAGGGTTAGAATACAACAGGAGTTCACGTTCACAAGCCCAAAGAATTAAAAACCATAATTGAAATGTAAAAGTGTGTAATAAAATTGATTCTATTCTCCAACCTCAACAAATGCATCTTGATTAGGACTTGGAAAGCCAAGTTCCGATGAATAATTCTAGGAGGACTTGGAATTTCAGGCTGGAACGTGACAGCGCTGGTTTGAGGACCTTCTTCACCTCTTCTCACCCACAGCCAGTTTCTGTTCCGGGAGGGGCCTACTTGTACATGTTGGTGGGTGCCGCAACCCAACCCCCAATGCTCACCTGAAAAATAAGCCATTCTGACTTGCTCCTTGGGCTGGGGTACACTCAGGAATGCAAGCTTTTCTCAGAGGTCAGACTCGGGGAAAGGCCCCAGGAGCCCTAGCGGTTGGCCCAAGCCACAGGGCAAGAGTCCAGGGTCCTGAGTATGGGAGAGAATCTGGAAAAGGGGTGGAAGGACGGACACAGGCTCTGCTGGGGTTTCTGCAGAACAAACACCATTGCAAGAAGGCCACACAAGTCTCCAAGGCAGGGTGACTAGACCAGCGCACTGTATCTGAGAACAACTAGTGGCAAAAGTACACACCACTGCAATTATTTTATTATGGCCTGATGTAATCTGCTTTAAGCGTTCTCTTCCCAGTGGGAAATCAGGAAAGGTAAGAATACCAATTAACACTCTCATTTCTGGCTGCAAAAATTCATTTTATCCTTATTTAAAATAGTTCCTTTCGGGTATATGGGAAGTCTCCCTCCTCAGCCACTTGCTTCTCCTCCCAAGATGGTATCCAAGCATCTTTGGCAATTCACCGGGGGCCTCAGGCCTGCGTGAAGGTCTTTTAGGAGCTCTCTGGGTCTTTGCCAGCGTGTGCAGTGAAAGGCGCTTGTGCGCCTGCTGGCTGCTTGCCTGGTGACACCCCCTGTGAAAGTCTCAGACTGAAGATCTCATGAGGTTGAATAATGGCCCTCAAGCTGTTTGGATAGCATGCTTCTCTCGGTGACCTGACAAGGTCCTACCTGCTCCTGGCACCTGCTGGAGTGCGACGGTCTGCTGAGGCTATGTGATGAGTGGCCAGGAAGGGCAGGGTAGGCTCTGCCAGCACCAGTGGCTGTGATGCCCTCCTCCGGGGGGCTTGGGGAAACTTCCTAGAGACTCTCTGTAGCTGAAGAAGTTCAGGGAACTCGAGAGGCATTAGGAACCCCTTCCTGCCTAGCAGCCTAGGCCATGAATGTCCTTACAGGGCATTGTTTTCCAGAGTTCAAGACGGGATCCAGAGCAGAAACTCTTCCCTTACAGTGTCTAATACACCACTCCTGAGTCAGGGGAAGCTTTGACTATATTCCTTTGGCTGTGCCACTGCCCCCAGTCTCTCTTTTTTTCTTTTTACAACATCCACCCTGTCAAGAAGGGGAGAGCTTTTCCTCCTTACTGTCTTCTAGAGATTTCTCCTGCACTGCCTTGTTCCTCCTTCTGAAGTGGCATTCATCTGGTCACCTTCCCTGAAGCCATGATGGCAGACAGGATGCAGAGAGAGAAATGGCATTGAATTAAGCTGTCAATTAAGAAGCATTTTAAAAATACAAACACTACAATTCACATGCCTCACCATGAGGCGCTGAGTCCCAGGAGAGCTGAAACCGTTACTGGCTTGTGTACTGATGTGTCCTCCAATAAGTGACTGAGACACATTAGGCTCTTGCTGGTGGAGAGATGGCTTCTTTGGAGCACATAATGGGGCAGAACGCAGGGATTGCTAAAGCGTATGTCTGGAGGGAGAAGATAGGTATCAGGTGCTGAAAGACTTGGCTGCTCTCCTGGACAGCTCAATACTTTCGGTCTGGCATAAGGAAAGCTGTGGCGGGGTTGGGGGGGTGTAATGCTAATTCATTCCAGGATACATTACTGCTGTTGTAACAAATGTCTCGCAAAGTGGAGGAAAGAAGAAAAATTTATTCTCTGTCAGTTGTAAGGGCCAGAAATCCAAATTCAGCTTCACTAGACTAAAGTCAAGGCAGTAGAGCCATTTCCTCCTGGAGACTCTCGGAAAGAATTTGTTACCTTGCCCTGTCCAGCTTCCAGCTGTTGTCTATATCCCCAGCTCACGGCCTTTTTCTCCAACTCCAAATTCAGCAATCCAGATCCTCATGTCTCATATCTTTCTTTGGCTTCCATCAAAACATTGCTTCTTGCCTCTGTCTCATTAGGACATTTGCGATCACACTGTACCTAACTGAATAACCCAGTATTATCTCCTCATTTGAAGTGTCTTAAATTTACCTGCATCTCCAAAATCCCTTTTCCCACAGAAGCTAACATACTGACAGGTTCCAAGGATTAGAATTTGGACATCTTTGGGGCCATTATTCAACCTCACCACAGAGCATTACTACATCTACTAAAATACAATGGGGCCTACATTATCTACTCTCAATAAAAGAAAGAAAAGCAGAGCTGACACTCAGGTTTACCATGACTTCCCTACTTCCTGCTTTCACAGCAAGTTACATTTTTTGTGTTCATGAACTGTTTTTTCAGTCTTCTTGCCTGGTTTCCTTTTTCCATCCAGCTTACCTTTAAAACTATTTTCCCCATACCTTGTTTTGGCATCATTAAGGAAAACAAACTAACATTTTCTTATTCTAGACTAATCATTATTAAGAATGTATATTTGCATTAAACAAAAGTATGTTCCAGTGACTAAGACGGGTATTTGTATAGTCTGAATTATGAAAAATGCAAAACCACTTTCCCCTACCCAACTTTCTCGGACCATCATTGGCCTATATATCAATGAGAAGAAAATCTTTTTAGAGGAATATTGGTATTAAGAATGGAGTAAGAACAACTAGAAGGAACTGAAAGCCCCCTAATCTAGAAAAGGCTTAGTCTCTCCTGTCTTTCCCTAGAAAATCTGTCCTATTGACCGTATCGTGGAGACCTGTGCCAAACTGTCTACCTTACGGAAGGGATAGCAGTCCTGGGCCTTTCCGCATTCCACCTTATGCTCAGGACCATACGGCCAGTCTGATAAAGATGCACGGTGATATGGTCTCTGGCCTGTTTTTTAGGACAGGGTCTTCCAGCTTTTTCTATGCCTAGTTACTTGGGATGCAGGGAAGTTGGAATGATTGGTGTAATTCTGTCCACAGACAAGACAGAGTCAAGATCCCTAGTTGTATAAGAAGGAAAGGGAAGGCGGCCACCTAGCACTGACATTTCGAAAGCATAAAGAGGCCATGTGGGGTCATGTGGCCTCATCAAACCAAATTCCCCACTCAAGAACAAATTCCACCCACTCCCATTTGGACTTCAATCGCTTGAGCTAACATAGCCCGTCTCTATACTCTAATTCATTCAGAAGCTCTCACCACAATTCTTTTTCTGTGACAGTTGGTGGTAGAAGACATTTTTACTTGCCATTATCCAAAGAAATCCATTTGCAAATTAAAGCCAGCTCTTAGCAAGCTGTAAGCACTTGGATTGGCTCTCTCCCCATCCAGTGTACATTGTGTGGGAGCACAGTACTTGGAAGCCCTGTTCTATAAAACCAGTGTTGGAGGAAACTGTGCACTTACGATTACATGCTGACTGACATGTATGCAACTTTTGAGTGGGAACAGCATGAGTTGTGAAAATTGAATTAAACAATAAACCTGTAATTGCTTGTTAGGGTACTTTAATTGACTCCTAAGTACCATATGCGAAGCTGCGTGGCTGCAGGAGCCCAATTATAAGCTTGCTTATGGAAAGATACAACTCATTTTGCATGTTGGAAACATATTCCCCAATTATTGTTGCCCTCACAGAAAAGAATTTTCAAACAAATGAGAAATGCTTAGTAAACTAACAGTGTATACTTTGTCCCTAAATAAACTAGAAACATTTTATTTAGATTCTAACACAATATCAGAAATGTATAGTTGAAATATGCTCCTTCCTTTTTTCCCAGGCATTTGTTGAGACCTATGTTTCTCTGTATTCCCAGCTAACCAAAGAAAGTACAAAGGGAGGGCTCTTGGCTACAAGCCATCTAAGCCCCCATTGGAAAAACCTGATAAAAGTAAACCTTTCAGGAAAAAAGTGAACAAAATAAAATTACAAACAATTCATCAATTGGATATAAAGAATAGCTAAAACATGTGTATAGATCATAGAAGAAGAAGAAAAGAATTTTAAACTCTGGCTGCTGATCTGATTTGGTGGGGCCAATATCAGAAGAGAATGATGAACTTGTGGTCAAGCTGCCCAGCCGCACTGAGAGGAATTAATCAGAGTTAGCTCTGGGAATATCAATAGGCATGAGAATCACAGAGAATCCAAGGTAATGTTCAGTCAAATCAAGAAATCAGGAGCCTACACATGAGGACAGTGAAGATCTTCAAGAACTACCCTGGAGAAGGAGTAACTGTTCAGACTCCTAAGTCCAAGAAAGAAATAGTAATAGTAAAAAAGCACTAAATTATTATTCTCTAGGACAAAATGTAGCCTGAGGATTGTGTTTATATAACAACGTTTACCTGAATCACTACAATAAATATATAGCATAAATGCAAAATGCAGCTTATTAACAAGACATAAAACCAGCTTCTTCAACTAACTTCTTCTGAAACTAGGCCAAATAAATGTGTAGAAACAGAGGACATGCTGTGAAAATTCAGCCTTAAAAGAAGTCCCTTAGCCACTCCTTCTATTTAGGTATCTTCTCTGAGTCCTTCTGACAATAGCAAAATACCACACTGAATAAAACCACTATAAATGCATATAGATTGTTACATTCACTAAGACATTTGGCAGCAATCATTCTAAATTAAGACATGGCAGTGAATATGAAGGAGAGATCACTGCAACCAAGTTACTTAAAATTGATCAGCAATTTTTTCCTGGTTTCACAACACCTTAGGGTAGTTTCATTTATCTCAATTGACTTTCTTCCATTAAAAACAATTCAGTGGAGGAATAACAATGAGTATGATATTTCTTTTGGGGATGCTGCAAATGTTCTGGAATCAGATATTAGCAACGATCGTGTAACTTGGAATACACTAAAATCCGCCATAATCATACATTTTAAAAAGTAAATTTTATCTCAAGAAAGCTGCTATAAAAACTCATGATGTAAGTATTCTAGATCTTCGACAGATGTAATTTCAGAAAAAGAGCCCCAATATTTTGTCACAAAATAATGCCAATTACATGCTCCATTTCTAGAAATTCTGGAAAATCAGAAAAAAGGGAAAAAAATAATTTTCCCAAAGATTATGCTCAGAATCATTTTATTACCTTGCATAAAGAAGAATGGGCCCATAAATAAGGAACTAACATTTTGTCACTAATGTAGTTATTTTCACATACCTGTGATCTGTAAAGATTTCTTTTTAAATTTTGCCCTCCATTGAGCAGAAAAACTAAAAGAACTCCACCTAGACCACCATGCCATATCTGCCAAATTAGAATTGTGCAGAACACTATTTATATAGTCAGTTGAGCTAGGAAACATTACAACAATATAAACAGAATTAAAGCCCTAAGAGAAGGCTCATAATATACGTAGAATACTCAGTTTCCCTCATGAAAAATCACACACACACACACACACACACACACACACACTGAGCCAAAAAACGTATACACACTCACACTTCAGGCAAAGAAAATAGTATGATGTTTTTTCAACAGATGGCATTACCCTCGTATAAAGGACCCTAAAGGATGTCATGTATCACAGAAGATCCACTGTCAGCCTTAAGAGAAGAAATTGAAAATGAATGTGTGTTAATCTCAATGACTAAGGTTGCCCAGGCAGCAGTTCACCATACTAATAAATGTCTGGCAGCTGATGGCTACTACTTTGAGCACCTCCTGTAATTGTGCAGGCCTAAGGTAACTTGTATTAATATCATGGTGTCTTAATGACTTTAGTTTTAAAATACTTACACAAGTTTTTCTTTTTCTAAAAGTGAATACACATTTTTTGGTGGACTCAGTATAAGTGTGTGTGTGTGTGTGTGTGTGTGTGTGTGTGTGTGTGTGTGTGTATACTGCATTTAATATATTCAGAATACCTATGCATTGAGTGCTATTTAATTCCCTACTGTGTTATAAAAATCTGGCAGGTAAGAAATTCTCTAACTCCCCATATAAATGTGGGTTCTTTTGCTTTCCTTCTTCCTAACTCACAACTTCATCACAGGAGTAAACTAATGATGAGATGCTTTCTGACATTTCCAAGTCATTTTTCTCACATTCACTAAAAGACATGACATCAAATTCCTTCAGGAATGCTTTCCACATCTAAGTCCCAAGCCCGATGCTGAATGGAGTCCTCAATTCATATTATATGAAAGCCTTTGTCATTTCTTTTTATATATGTATGGAAAAAATCCTGCATGCTTCATTCTATGGACTATTGCCTATAACTATGCAATATACTAGAGTTTTATACTCCTCAAATCCCTATTTTATGTTCATGTATGAGGGAAATGCATATCTGGCAGGTATAAAAGAATAAATATGCTAATTCATACACTGCAAGGGGAAGGTGATTTATTCCATTTTTGAAGGAATGTGGCAGAATTTACATAAGTTTCACCTGTATCTCTGCAAACAGCTGTTGTGCAACTAACTTCCAAATCAGGAGGAAAAATGAGCTGGTTGTTTTGAGCAGTTTCTCCAGGTTTGACAGATGGATGTGCTGTAGTCACCTTATGCACTTCACATAAAGACATGGCTAAGAGGAGGGCCAGATTGCTACAGCAAATAATAAAAAAAAAAAATTAAATGTGCTTATTCTTGGAGTGTGAGGTGTAAGATTCATTAAAAGTCTGTGTACAACTTAAATTCTAAGTGTATCTGCCATGACATAAGTTATGTGGATAATGAATTCTGTATCATTTATCAGGAAGTTAAACTTGCATCTTATAATCATTCTAGTAACAGTAACTAAGTAAAAAATGAGATGTGAAACTCAAATTTAGAAATAATTTGGTGTTCTCTATTGAAAAACAACTGCAAAGATCCAAGATATTAATTATCATAATGCTATAGAGAAACAATAAATCAGTACGATACTTACACTTATTTTCCCTACAAAACAGTGTGCTATCTTTTCTTGTGGATCTGGCTACTTAAAATATTTAAGGAACCTACCTTATCCTCTTAAATCATATTTTTCTATTTTAATTGACACACAGTAATTATACATATTTATGCATTACAATGATGTTTCAATATGTATGTAGAACTTGTAATGATTAGATCAAGGAAAACGGCATATCTTCCACTTCAGATATGTATCATTTCTCTGTTTTGAGAATATTCAAAGAACTTTTCTTAGCTATTTGGAAATATTCAATTAATTGTTGTCAACCATGGTTATCCTACTACACTTTAGAACATTAGAATTTATTCCTCCTACCAGAAAAGAATGTTCCTTTTTCTGTAAATTATTTCCTCCTTGTTGATCACTACAAGTACGCATGCTTCACATGTAATCATGATCACCATCATTATAGCATATTGTCTGTTACAAAGCTGATGCGATATCAAGAAGGTATTTGTTTTCATTTTGTTTGGTCTCTGCCTGTATATACATTGCCAAAATGCTGCTGAAATTATGTTTATTCATCTTCATATCCTCTTTGGTCCCTTTGGAAGCCATGTGTTTGCTAGAGTCTTTATGAAAAGCAAATTTGTTACACTTCTATTCTCTTCTAGAATCTCAAATTGAATAAAATCCTACAACAAAAGACTGAATAAAGTTTGATTCATGGGTTTACACTATAGCCCGTATAAACTATATATATTCACCAGACATACAACTTTTTGTCTCACAGAAGACTTTTTTTTTGTGAAGAACAATTCATTTCATATGATCTGTACATGGATTCTTGAGTAGTTGTACGAAAGGAACATGAAGGAAATGAATCTATTTTAATGAAATATGGAAGCCTGCTGTTGAAGGACTTTCCATTCAGAATAATAGTATCTAAACTCAAAGATTTATTTTTCTATATAAACAACCAATCTTGTGCTTATGTAAAATTTAATTTCCTTAAAGTGATATACTGTATATTCGGGATCAAATGACATCTGATTCTTTTATATAATCTACCTGCTAAAATTAGTTAAGTGCAGAAATGCCTCCAAATGTCTCAGTGAGAAATTTGATCTATTTTTACCTCTAAGCAATATAAATGACTAATCTTAAATGTGACTAACTGTATTCAAGTCATACATGTGACCATGTAGTCTACTGGGTCCCAAATCACACCTCATTTGCACCAAGTAAGAGGAACTTGCTTTTCAGCTAAAAGAGTTTCCTGCCATGACGAGGACCTGAGTCTGGCCTGAGGAAGCAACATGGTCAGTGAGGACAGTGAGATGGTTCAGGCCTCACCTGTAATATAACAGCTGTATGGGCCAGTAAGATGAGCTCAGTAAGACTCAGATACACTTAAATGCAAAGTGAAGAGGTTGTGGTAGGATGATCTGGGTCACTTTCAGCTCTAATGCTCCATGGATATGTTTTGTTTACCCGCATGTACAGAACAGTCCCGTTTGCAGTGTTGTACTCCAAGCTGCTATTGAGATCTTGCAGGACTAGCACAGCCAGCTGGCACTAATGCAAGCAGTTATGCATATTTTATATTTATTTAACTTAGTGACATGCTATTAAGTACACAAAGTGTGGCACAGCACAATAGAAATATTCTACAATCTTGGTTCAAAAATCTGTACTTATTCATGACATTTTACAAAACAAACCAAAATTAGCTGGTCTTCTAGATAAATACTGGCAGAGAGGACACTTGAACACACTTGCAGTTCCTTCTAAAGCCTCACTAAAACATTGTGAGGCCTTTGCCCATTACAAACAAACAGAATGGATACACCTGGAAAATATAATGTTGAGTGAAATAAACCAGTCATACAAGATTAAACACTGTATGGTGTTTCTCATTTTAGTGAGGCAAAATACAAACAAAGAATAATAAGGGAAGGGTAGAACGAGACAAGGGGGGGGGCGGGGATTTAGCTCAGTGGTTAGAGTGCTTGCCTAGCAAGCACAAGGCCCTGAGTTCGATCCCTGGCACCACAAAAAAAAAATAAATAAATAAATAAATAAAAAATGGGAAAGAACAGAATGGCGTCATAATTTTAGAAGCTATAAAACAATGGACAAGAGGAAAAGAATTAAATAGACTGAAGAAAATATTAGGATAGAAATACTAAAAATCAAGATTAATTTGATTTCTATCATGGAATCTCTGTAAGTGGCACTGAATGCAGGGAAGGGAGGACTTTAAATCAGAAATATCCACGGTGTGTTCACATAATGGTCAGCTGCTTTCCCAGCTTGCTTCCTTGTCTCCCGTCTCCCTCTTTCCTGCCACGGCTGCCATAATATTGACCTCCCCTTTCTTGCTGCAAGAGTTTCAAAGGAAGCTTGCTGGACGGGGGGCAAAGGTACAGTTGCGAGGATCACTTGACGGTGGTCGCGTGGGTGCTAAGATCGCTCACCCCTTCTCTAACTCAGATCCCAGAACCCCAAAAAGCAGACCTCCTCCTCTCCTAACCACCAAGCTAGAAGCAGCACAGCGGGAAAGACTCAGTGACACTGACATGAAACATTCTCCAGCTGAGTCCCTCAGCAGGACCACCCTACCGGAAGCTACTACGACCTGCCAAACTCATGTAACGCAAGCTTTTCATCTCATTCCTAAACAGAAGCAGAAACCCGAGGACCACGAGACATTTGAGAACAATATTTGACCTAAGAACAAGTTGTAACAAATCAAAATATTGCTAAGGGTCAGAAAAGACAAACCTTATTTTTAAAAAGAAAGAGACTAGTAGTTGTCACCCTAAAATAACCTAGCAAGTAAAGATCTTTTAGAAATTAAAAAAAAATTAAAAGAGCAAATCAAAATAGTGTATTTCCTACTAGTTCTCTAGTAAGTGAGAACTAGCAGGAAAAAAGTAGAAAATCTATTTAGAAGGCTTAACATGCAGATCATAAGCGATCATGTTTTAGAGAACAAAAATATGCAGGGGAGCAAATCCTTAACAGCAATACAAGAAAAATTCAAGAATAAGTATTTCTAAATTAAAGAACATGGAGTTCCATGTTAACATAATTAATATAGATCCATAAGAAGATACATCCTAATAAGATGTCAGAACAAATGAGACAAAGACCTCGTTTCCTGATTTCTTATCCCTACTCACATCTAAAAGAAAAATATCGGCAAAATTATGAAGAAAAATTGTCTTCATCTTACAATGTTATACCTTACCAGGTTATCATTCAAGTGTGAGAACAAAATTTTTCAGATTTTCATGGTTATGAAAATTTTACCTCAATATCCTTCGTCAGAAAATACAGAGAAATGAACTTCATTAAAAGAAGAAAGTAAACAAACAAACAAAAAGAGCAAGAATGAAACAAGAAACGAGGATGTTGTAGAAGGGGAATCTCAGGATAATAACTATGAGTTACATTTAGAGAATGAGTCTAGATTGTGTAGGTAAGAGCAATCCAGGCAGTTTTTTAGAAATATGAAACTGATAGTTTCGATCATCATGGGAAAATATTTACTCAACCAGTGGAAAATTTGAATTTTTTATGATGTGAAGATAAAAAGCCAAAGAAAATGTTTAAAAACCCAGACTATTAATAACTTCAGGGATATTAGTGTGTTGCATGGAAAAGATTACCATCATTTGCTCATACAGGATAAAGATTTAGAAATTATATACAGTTATTAAACATTAAAGATATTGCTCTAAGAAAGCTACATCATAATTATTGGGGAAAATAAAAAGTATACACTTATAGTGAAGGCAAGGTGAATGAAAATGGTTACATCTTTACTATTTTTAGTCCAGAGGCAATAGATAATGCTGAAATCAAAAAACATGATTCAGAAAACATTTTTTAAATACACAGTTAAAAATGTAATCAGCTAAAATAATTGAAAGTAGTTGACACTAAAGAAAGGCAAAAGAGCTGGGGATTTAGGTCAGTGGTTGGAGTGCTTGCCTAGCAAGCTCAAGGCCCTGAGTTTGATCCTTGGCACATTGGCACAAAAAAAAAAAAAAGGCAAAAGATAAAAATCAAATAATTTTTAAATTTTTCATTCTTGTAAAGAAATATCTGAGTCTTCAAATTATGGGCATATATACATTTGATAAAAAATAATGAAAATTAAAATAAATGAGATTAAGGGCTGGGGATTTAGCTCAGTGATTAGAGTGCTTGCCTTGTAAGCACAAGGGCCTGAGTTCGATCCTCAGCACCACAAAAAAAAAAAAAAAAATGAGATTAAGTAGTTTAAATCTAACCTCTTTAAAATAGTCTAACAAGTATATGAAGTAGTAAATCAAATCAAATACACAACATGCTAGATTATATACTACAAACATATTCCTTACATGCAAGACCCTTCCAATCTGCCTCCTCTTTCCAGTAAAATATAATGGAACACTGGGTCATATTTCAGTTCCTCAGATATTTTACCTATATATTTAGCACCTTTTTCAATAAAAAAGATACATAACAAAGTGGCAGTTTTTTAACTTTTAAAAATAACAGGGACAGTTACTCTAGATTTCACTTGCCAATGGCTTACTATGTGCTGGGAGCTCATTAAGCATTAAAAGTAATAAC
>PVJO010032796.1:0-12779 GCA_004026905.1 Hystrix cristata | reverse complement strand
CCCCCCAAAAAAGAAATGAGTGGGCCAGGTGTGATGGTGCGCGCATGTAATCCCAGCACTTGGGATGCTGAGACAGGAGGATGGACTTGAGTTTGAGGCCAGCTTGGGCTTCATAGTGAGTTCAAGGCTAGCCTGAACTACAATAGTGAGGCCCTGTCTCAAAAAATCAGTCGGGGTTGGCTCAGTGGTAGACTGCTTGCCTAGGGAGAGCAAGACCATGATTTTGATCCCCAGCACCCCCCAAAAAAATCAGTCAATCAATCACTGAGTAAAAGGGCTAGGAATGTAGTTCAGTGTGCCTAGCTCTGGGTTCCAGCCCCAGGCCAAAAGAAAGAAAAAAGAAACTTTAATTTCAGGGCCTGGGATGTGCAAAGCCCTGTGTTTAATCTCCGGTATATACCCCACCTTGTCCCTTCCGCTGGATGTACTTGTCCCTGTGCCTGTATTCATGGCATGCAGCAGTCACCAGGGCAGCACAGGGCAACTGAGTACTGCCTTTTAAGGAAAAGGAACCTGCTCTAAATTCCCAGACAAGACACTTTTAGTCTTCCAGAATCCTTGGGAACCCTCTCCTGGATATGCTGTCAGTAGATTCCTGACCTAGTGTCTGTTACTTCCAGTCTCCTCCCTGACTCATTTCACACTCAGCACATCCAGATTGGGGTGTAACAATTACCCTTAGCCCAGCTTCTATCCCCATCCCAAATCCCTGTTCAGTAATGGGGCCCTGCATTTACCCAAGCTAAGTAAGATCAGTCCCACTTCTTTTCCTCAGCCCCAGACCCCCTCTAACTCCTGTGAATTCTGACTCCCTAATGTCAAATCCATCTTTCCCCTCAGATCCCTCCAGGGTTCCCTGCTGCCTTAGATCCTTTCATCTGGCTTCCAGTGTCCCTCCTGGCCTGTGTCCTGCCAAACCTTTTATCTCCACACTGCATCCCAGGGAATGTTTGCAAGCTACTGAGACTGGCATGAAGTTTTAGGGGCTCTTGCCTTAATTCTTCTATCCTAGCTTTGTTTTGATCTTCAAGACCCAGCTTAAAAAGTAGGCATGGCAGTGCACACCTGCAGTCACAGCTGTTGAAGGTGAAGCAAGTTCAAGCCCAGACTGAGTAATTTAGGGAGCCCCTGTCTCAAAGTAGAACAAGGGCCAATGCTAAAGCGCTGTGCAGCATGCATGAGGCCCAAGTTTAATCCCCAGTAGTACCAACAACAAAAACAACCCTTTTTCTGACAAAAGCATGCTTAAACTCTAAGACTGTACTTGGAGATTCCTCCTGTCCAACTTCCATCATAGTTTTTCACTTGACACTGGATTGCAACTGCTTGTTTACTTGTCCCTTCTCTGCTATCTACAAAAACAGAGATTAGGACCAGGTGTAGTATAGCAGACCTGCAATCCCAGCTACTCAGGAGGTTGAGGCAGGAGGATGTAAAGTTCCAGCCTGGCTTGGACAATTTAGTGAGACCCTGTCTCAAAAAAAAAAAAAAAAAAAAAAAAATGGGGTTTGGGGAATTTAGCTCAAGTGGTAGAGTGCTTGCCTAGCAAGCGCAAGGCTTTGAGTTCCATCCCCAGCACCGCCCCCCCATCCAAAAAACTGGCTGGAGATTGGGGTCGGTGCTCCCTGGGTTCAATAAAAAACAAAATAATGTTCTCAGGACAAAGATGAGGTAATACACAGTACTTACATAATGAAGCATTTAAATCTTTAGTTCAGTGCTAGTTTCTCTCCATCATGCTGACCTCCCTTAGGGTTATGCCTTGCACACCCACACTGCAGAATGTGGTGGTATTTGGTCATGCATATGCTGTTTATAGACCCTTTCAGATCTGAGGCTACCAGGTCATAACCCAAGGCCCCTTGTGGGACTTTGCCCGCCGGCTGTCTGCCCACTCACTCGTCCCTAGGCCTGGCGAACACCCCAAACTCCCTCCTCTTTCCCACCCACCTCAATCACAGGCACAGGTGGGGTGAAGATAATACTTTATTCACTAACACGGGCCAAAGAGGTGTAGCAAGGAAGGTGGACATAGTTTCCAGGGACCCAGGAGGGCACTTTTCCTGTCTCCCGACCCGGAGCAGCCAAGCCTAACGTCCCACCCTTTCCCAGGCCAGGTGGGGGGAGGAGAGGAGTCATCCAGGTTAATGTGACCAGCCTGATTCCCGATGCACCCCTCTCCAGCCTCCCCAGCCTGACGCTTCTAACCCCACCGCGGCTCAGCTGCCCTCACATTCCGGGCAGCGCTCGGTGGCCGTGGCGCCCGCGGGCAGCTTGAAGTCCCGGCCGCAGCCGGCGCAGATAAACAGGCGGCGCCGCAAATGCGCGCGACGGTGGCGGATGAAATGCGAGCTGAGGCGGAAGCGGCGGCCGCACTCCGTGCACGGGTAGGGCCGCTCGCCCGTGTGCGTGCGCGCGTGCTCCGCCAGGTTGGAGCGGTGGCCGAAGCGCCGGCCGCACACCACACAGCGGTGCGGCTTCTCGCCGGTGTGCACGCGCCGGTGCTTGGCCAGCGCCGAGCTCTGCGCGAAGCGCGTGCCACAATCGGCGCACGCGTACGGCCGCTCGCCCGTGTGCGTGCGTCGGTGGCGCGCCAGGCACGAACTTCCGCCGAAGGCGCGGCCGCAGTCCGGGCACGCGTACGGCTTCTCGCCTGTGTGCACGCGCAGGTGCTGCGCATAGTTGGAGCTTTGCGCGAAGCGCCGGCCGCAGTGCGCGCACGCGTACGGCTTCTCGCCTGTGTGACGCCGTCGGTGCTGCCGCAGGTTCGAGGCGGCGGAGAAGCGTTTGTCGCACTCGGGGCACTCGTAGGGCCGCTCGCCGGTGTGCGTGCGGCTGTGCTTGGTAAGCGCCGACTTCTGCGAGAAGCGCCGGCCGCACTCCGTGCACGCGAACGGCCGCTCGCCCGTGTGCGTGCGCGCGTGCTTGGACAGCGTGGAGCGGCGCGCAAAGGCGCGGCCGCAGTCGGGGCACGTGTGGGGGCGCGCTGGGTCGGCAGGCGGCGGCGGCGTCTCGCCAGGGACCTGCAGGGAGAGGGGTGACACGTCAGCCATGGCCGAGAGGCCAGGCACCGGGTCTCAACACGCCATGACCTCTGAGCCTTAGTTTCCCATCCATTAAATAGGAACAACAACGTGCCTGTCTCAGGATGGTTGTGCCCCTGACATCAGGTAACACAACTAAGGCACATACCGAAATTCTGCTGGTGTTCTAGTTATTTATATTCACCAAATACAGGGGGCATGCAATGTGCTAGACTGTTCTAGGCAGTGGAGGTTCAGCATTAAATAAAATGCACTTTTAAAAATTCTGTCTTGGGCTGGGGATTTAGCTCAGTGATTAGAGTGTTTGCCTTGCAAGCACAAAGCCCTGACTTTGATTCCCAGCACCAAAAATAAATAAATAAATAAAAATAAAAATTCAGTCTTAAAGGGGAAAAGATAAGGTTTCTGGGATTGGAGGAATGCTGCAAATTCAAATAGGTTATGCAGGGGCTGGAGATTTAGCTCGGTGGGTAGAGTGCTTACCTTGCAAGCACAAGGCCCTGAGTTCGATCCCCGGCACCAAAAAAAAAAAAAAGTTTGCATCTTACTGATAAAGTAAGGTTGTGTGTGTGTGTGTGTGTGTGTCTTACTTTCAGGTCCCGGCCACAATAAAGCACTTTGGCTTTTAACATAAACGAAAAGGGGAGCCACTAGGGTGATGCCTAAGGGTTTTGAGCAGGAAAGTGACTAGATCACACATCTTTAAAAGGCTCCCTCAGGCAGCTGGGGTTGAGAACCCAATGAGGGAGGGGAGAGGGCAGCAGCAGGAGCTCAGTGAAGGTAACTACCAGTCATCTGGCAAAAGAAGATCGTGGCTTAGACCCAGAACAGGAAAGTGGAGGTTGTGAGAAGTGTAAAATGCTCTGGATATGAGTATTTTACAGTTTGAGACAACAGACTTAATACCAAATTAGAGGATGTAAGGAGAGAGGAATAAAATGACTAAGGCTTGGGGTTGGAGATTTAGTTCAGTGGTAGAACACTTGCCTAGTAAATGCAAGGCCCTGAGTTCAATCCCCAGCAACAACAACAAAAAAAGACTAAGGTTTTTAGATTTAGCAACTGTAAAGCTGAGTGCCATTTACAAAGATAAAGGTGGCTGGAGGTTCATGTTGGAAAGATGTATCTGGGGCCGGATCCCAGTTCTTGACACATCTGGAGTTTAGGATAGAAACCTGGGCTGCAGATGTCGAGAAACTCAACCTTCAGATGGTTTTTAAAGCCTGAGACTGGGAGAGACATCCCAGGGAAGGGCAGAGAGAACCTGGGACATTAAGATGAGGAGCAGCCAGTGCGGGAAGAGAGCCAGGAGGGTGACATCTTGGCAGCCGAGCCAAGACCAGGTCCAGACTCTTTAAAAACCCTTTCAGAGCAAGCCCCTATCACTCTTTAAACTATGAATAAAAAGGTAAGGGTAAAAGCTGTATATAATAAGGCCTGAAGTGGAAATATTTGAAAATGAGCCAATTTCATGAAGTTTGGTATGATCAGAAAAAGGAAAAAAAGGGGGGGAGAAAAGGAAAGACGGTTGGTGATTTAGCTCAAGTGGTAGAGCACTTGCCTAGCAAGCACAAGGCCCTGAGTGTGATCCCCAGTACCCAAAAAAGAAAAGAAAAAGGAAAGGAAGCTTGGTAAGGGGCAGGTGGAAGGAAAACATTTTGTACTAAAGAGGAACACTTGAGGGCATAATGCTTCATTCTTGGACAAGAGAATGCTCATCCTCAGCAAAACTGATGTTGACTATCTCCTGTGAATGAAGCAATTAAGAACATTAATTCAGCCAGGCACAGTGCTGTACACCTGTAATCCCAGCTACTCAGGAGGCTGAGGCAGGGGGCTCACAAATTCAAGGCCAGCCTGGGCAATTTAGTGAGACTGTCTCAGAGTAAAATTTAAAAGGTTAAAGGCTGGGCGTGGTGGCACACGCCTGTAATCCCCAGCACTTGGGAGGCAGAGGTAGAATTGCTGCAAGTTCAAGGCCAGCCTGGGTGACACAGTGAGTTCAAGGCCAGCCTGAACTACATAGTGAAACCCTGTCTCAAAAAAAAAAAAAAAAAAAAAAAGAAGGAAAGAAATAAAAAGAAAAGGTTATGGATGTAGCTCAGTGGTAGAATGCTTAAGGCCCTAGGTTCAATCCCCAGTACCAGGGGAAAAAAGTTAATTCCTGAGCAAAGGAAACACCTGGCACATTCTAAGGACAAAACAGAGTTAACTTCCTCCCATATTCAATCTATCTTCATCCTTGGTTTCCTTTAAATGAGAAAACCATTTAAGAGAGGGTAAGTGACACCTCAAGAGCAGTCCAGCCTTCTTTCTGAAGCTGCAGGAGGCAACTCAAAATCTTTAAAATCCTTTGTCAAACCAGGCGTGGTAGCGCACGGCTGTGATCCCAGCACTGGGAGGCTGAAGGAGGATCACAGTGAGTCAAGGCCAACCGGAACTACCAAGTGAGAAACTGTCTCAAAAAAAAAAAAAAATATGATGTGACAGAAGCTTGACTCCAAGTCCCTGGTTTTCTCCAAGAGGGATTCAAGGTTAACATATAAAATATAACTTGATACTTTCAAGAAATTCCCCACAGCAAGTCTAACAGTCTGAATTCAAGGTCACACTTTGCAGTCTTGCCCTAGTTTTGACACTTCTTGGGTTTATTTCAACATATCGGCCATTATGGAGAGAACTTTTCTCATTACATCTACATTTTTCCGGCCTTTTTGTTTTCCCCCTGGCACCCTTCTTTATGGCAACGTTGAAGCCAGGCATGGTGAGGTACACCTGTAGTTCCAGCATTCAGGAGGCTAAGGCAGGAATATTGCCAGTTCAAGGCCAGTCTGGGCTACATACCAAGTTTGAGGCCATGCTGGGCTACAAAATGAGACCCTGTCTCAAAAAAACAACACAAAACAAAGGTGACTTTAGCCAGACTGAAGACTCCTCACACTGACTTCACTGATTTGTGAAAAAGAAATTGTTCACATAAACATTCTGTCTCCAGCTCAGGAAGGGGGTGGGGGGTGGTCTCCCAAAGAAGAATCTTTGGGAGGGGCTGTGTCTAGCTCACTAAGACCCTGGGCAAGTCACTCCTTTCCCCTGCCTCAGTGTCCCAAGGAAGGCCAGGTAAATTAAGTAAGATAGAAATTTCCCAACTTGCATATATACCACAAGATGCAAGAGCATTCTAGGTGGTATGGGGGCAAATTTTTATCTTAGTCACTGTTCATTTTATGGACGTAAGAAAAACAATAGCTCGCGTGTAACCCATAGTTTCATCAATATTATTGTTCAGAGGAAGGTAAATTTACTTAACAAAACATTGAATTTATTTTAGGAAAAGCATCATGGGGTTGGGGATTTAGTTCAAATGGTAGAGCACTTGCTAGCAAAAACCAGGCCCCAAGTTCAATCCCCAGTACCCAAAAAAAAGAAAAGTATCAGTAATTAATGTGAGTACGGGGGTTGGGGATTTAGCTCAAGTGGTAGAGCGCTTGCCTGGCAAGCTCAAGGCCCTGAGTTCGATCCCCAGCACCAATAAATAAATAAATAAATAATGTGAGTACGATATATGAGTGATAGACCTGTGACTGGAAGTTAGCAAATCCCAGACTGGGCAATCATTAAAGGCTCTCTCTTTTTTTCTCTTTCTTTTTTCCTGCAGCACCGGAGATTGAACGCAGAGCCTTCCCACTAAGCTACATCCCCACCCAATTTTTTTTTGAGATAGGGCTTCATTAAATCACTAAATTGCCCAGCCTGGGCTTGAACTTATGATTCTCCTTTCTCAGCCTCCCACAGCACTAGAATTACAGCCATACTTTTGTATTCAACTTTGAAATTCATCAAATTTGATACTTGACACATTTTGATATGAAAATTTTATTTAGGATGTTGTCATTTGTGACAGAGCAAACTAGAGCTTGTCAGTGTAAATTTCCTTGTGACTTGCTACCCTTTACAGCCAAAACAATTTGTTTGATACTCGTCACTTTTGGCACGCACCTCCTAAAACGGTGGCGAACCTGTGGCACACATGTCGCAGCTGGCTATTTGTTGTCACTGAAAGTTCTAAAATGTTCACCCTCACTGTTCTAGAAACAATTAATGACAAGTACCAACTCACCACTGGACAAGTATGTGCCACCACATCCAGCTCATAAAGCTCTTATATATCTTAAATTCTACAACTATTAGATTTAAAAAATATTTGCACTGTTATAAGCAGGCACTGTGGCATAATAATCCATGCATTTGATATTAACAATTGGTTTTGTCTTGTTTTGAGGCTTTTTGTTGTTGTTGCTGTTGAGACAGGGTCTCCCTATGTAGTTCAGGCTGGCCTTGAACTCACTATGTAGCCCAAGCTGGCCTCGAATCTAGGGCAATCCTCCTGCCTCAGCCTCTCGACTGATGAGATTAGAGGTGTGCGCCACCACATCCAGTTGAAATTAATGATTTTTTTTGAAATTAATGATTTTTGTCTTCTGTGTTCACTTGCTCTCTTTCTATAGATTTTTTTTTTTTTTTTTGATGGCGCTGGGGATTGAATCTAGGGTTTTATGCATGCTAAGCAAGTGCCCTATCACTGAGCTACACCCCAGCCCCTTAAATTTTTATCTTTTTTTCCTCAGCCCCTTAAATATTTAAGGCAAACCATCCCAGTTTCCTTTACTTTTCTAATTGTTAATAATCAGAAAATTACTAATAACATCTAATTAATGATTAATAACAACTACCATTTTCTATCTTTACAGAGCTGGGGATCAAACCCAGGGCCTCATAGTCTCATTCTAAATTATTCCCATACTTTGGGTTGGGTACTTTAGCCCTGTTTTCTAAATAAAATGCTCAGGCTGGGCATTTAGCCCAGTGGTTAGAGTACTTTCCCGGCACCACAAGACCCTGAGTTCAATCCCCAGCACCAAAAGAAAAAAAAAAAAGATAAAAAATAAATAAATAAATGAGATGCTCAGCAGTCACCTGAGGCCATATAGTGAGTAAGTGGCAGAAGCAGGGTCTGAAGTAAAAGTCTGTCATTATCCGGCACACCGGGCAATTCTAATCTCACTGGCTAAAGTTTAAGGCTGCCTACAGTGCTTGTCTCCCTCTCCCAGACCCTTTTAGTAGTTAGAGTCTTCCTTTTATCTGGTACAAAGTATAAAATACAACCCCTGTCCTCTAGCTCCTTGCTCTACGCAGTATGGCCCACAGACTAGTTATACCAAACATCACTGGGAATTTTTAGAAATACTAACTCTCGAACCCTACCCCCCAGATTTACTGAATCAGAACCTTCATTTCAGGCTGGGTATGCAGCTCAGTAGTAGAGCACTTGCCTAGCACATGCAAGGCCCCGGGTTCAAGCTGCAGAAAGAAACAAAAATCTCCATTTTAAGATCTACAGGTGATTTATGCACATGTTAAAAATTAAGGGGTTGGGGATTTAGCTCAAGTGGTAGAGCACTTGCCTAGCAAGCACAAGGCCCTGAGTTTGATCCCCAGCAGCAGGACCCCCCCAAAAAATAATAAAGAACCTGCCCACACTCCTGTAATTCCAGCTACTTAGGAGGATTAGAAGTTTGAGGCCAGCCTGACCTACACAGTGAGACCCCGCGTTTAATAAAATAGGCTGCCTGACCTAGAAGAGAGAAAAGCTACTCCCAGAGAAGGTTTTCCAGACTGAGACCACAGGGCCAAAACCTGAGAGGTAAGAGGGGAGGGATGTGTTTGAAGCTGGGCGTAGGACTGGCATCAAGGAGTTAGTATTCGGTAGGATGACAGGAGTCAGAGGGTGAAGGGCTCTGAAGGCTAGTCCTAGGAGATGAGACTTCCAAGGAAACAGAAAACCACTCCATTCTAAAGCCAGGGAGAGACACAGAGCCTTCTGAGAAAATACTTTCTACTCCTTAAAGGAAGATTGGGCTGGGTGAAGTGGCATACATCTATGATTCCAGCTACTTGGGAGGCTGAGGCAGGAGCACCTTGAATTTGAGGGCAGCCTTCACTACACAGTGAGTTCAAGGCCAGCCTGGACTATACTGTGAGACCCTGTCTCAAAAAACCCAAATAAATAAGTAAATAAACAAATAAGTAGTGTAGCCAGGTGTGGTGGCACATGCCTGTAATCCCAGCACTCATAGTGAGCTCAAGTCCAGACTGCACTACATGAGACCCTGTCTCAAAAAAAAAAAAAAATGCTGGTGTTATAACTCAGTGGTAGAGCATCCCTGGGGTCACTCCCCAGTACAGCAGGGGATGTGGGAAGTAGCTTTTGATAGGCAGGAAGAGGACAAGGACACTCCAGCCCTGAGTGAATGAAGCATAATTAAGGTTTCACAGAATGTCACAACAGGAAGCAACTTCTGAGATCACTAATTTATAAAGGGAGAAATGAGGCTCAGGGAGGCCACACAACAAACCACTGAGCTGTCTTATGGGCAGAGTGCTAAATGTACATGACGTGTGAAGTCCTCACTTCTACCCTACTCCACATCCACTTACCCAAACGACACGTCTCAGGCTGGCATTCAAAAATTGGTATCAATATCAAATTTTACAGATGAGGAAGCTGAGGCAGAGTTGGTAAATGGTAGAGCTAAGATTTGACTGCTACATGGTAACTTGCAGGTTAGCCCTACAATACCTTTGATGACTCTCACTCCAGAGCCTCCCTTTACCCCTCAGCTCCTACCAGTCCAGTGGAGGTTCCCACATTTCCCCTTTCTCCTTCACTGCTGGCTAAGCACGCTGCCAGCCTTCCCTGACCTGATATCCCCACAGCAGCCAATGATTTTTTTGAAGGGAAAATCCAATCACACCCATCTCCTGATTTAAAATTTCTGACGTTTTATACTCTGCTCCCACCTACCTTTCTAGTCTCTCCACTAGCCTTAGCTTCTGTTCGTTCCCCCTCCACTTGTCAATCTTCACTATGCTCTGCCTGGGGTAGTTTGCCCTCAGTCCTCTGTCCAGGCCTCTAAGTTGGTTTCTCTGTTCATTACCAATCCTTCGGAGTCAGCCACAAAATGGCCTTTGATAAAAATAAGTTGGCAAATCTCTAGAAGGATGACTTAGTCCAAGGTCTTGATCTTTAGGGATATTAATTGTTTATATAATCTTTACTATGTGTTGGATACAGTTCTAACTCTACACATTCACCCAGTCAATCCTCACAACTCCCAGAAAGTACTATTATGATTTCCTGTTTACAAATGAGGGGATGTGGTTAAGAAACTTGCCCATGGTCACACATTTGGTATAGGATGGAGCTGGATGTCCACCCTAAGCCCTGGAGTCTCTATACTTACAGGACAAAGGAAGACAGCAGAGGAGTTGGGGATTTAGCTCAGTGGTAGAGCACTCACCTAGCAAGCGCAAGGCTCTGAGTTCGATCCCCAGCACCAAAAACAAACAAAACAAAACAAAACAAAAAAAAAGGAAGCGAGCAGAAGAGACTGAGCTAGGATGATAGGCCAAGGGAGGAGGCCTGAGAAAACAACTAGCTGCAGTATTTAGGCTAGAAGAGGCCTAAGGAGCCAGCCCCAGTCCCTGAGGACCCTCTATGTCCACTAGGGGGCAGCAGAACATTCTTTCTCTGGGAACTGGGCTCTCGAACATGGCAGAGCAGGAGTCGGACAGGCGCAGGGCTGCCAGAGTCCTGTGTGGCTCCGGGAAGTGGAAACATACCTGGTAGCAGTTAGCTCTGGAAAGGGGAACTGGCTCATCTGAGGGCTTTAAAACATTCAGGTATCCTCAGGATAAACCCAGACTCCCTGTGTGGCCTGGCAACCAACCCACTCTCCTCCTACAGCTCCAGCCCTCACTACTCAGCGTTCTAGCTTCCCTGAGCCCTGAAAGGACCATTCTCTCCACCTGGACCAGTCTCCCCACTTCAGTCTTCAGATTCCTACTGGTCTCAGACATCTACTACTTTGAGACCTTGTGCCAGTTACCAAATTGTCCTGGGCCTCAGTTTTCTCATCTGTAAGATGGAGTAAATACTACCTAGATCATAGAATGAAGGAGTTTAAAACAGTGCCTGGCACACAGTGAACTATGTAAGAGCCAACTATTTTTACTGTTGCCTAATCTGACTCCTCCACCCCTGTATCTGTGCTGAGTCCTCACTTCTGCACTTCTCCACCCTGGTGTGCCTGCCCCATCACACCACACTGTGACTGCCAGGCATCAAGCTCCCCGGGGATCTACGGGTATGGTTTAATCTCCAGCACCCTGCATGGGGCCTGGCACACAGTAGGCAAGGAGGATGGGAGCCGGAGCCCGGGCAGCAGGCAGAAGGATGGGCCAACTCTGAGGTTGGGGTGGGGGAAGGAGGAGCAGGATTCCTGGCTTCTCTCCCAGGGAGGCTGACCAGGTTTGGGGGCCGTGGGCTGCAGGGGGAGTGCGTGTCACATACCTCCTTGGTGTCCACGGGGATCTTGAGTTTCACCACCTCATACTTCTCCTCACCCTCTTCCTCCTCACCCTTCACCAGGAGCACCATCTCCTCCTGCATCTCTTCCTCCTCCTCCTCCTCTGCCTGCTGTTCCCCCGGCATCCTGGTGTCCTGGAGCGGGGAGCTGGGTCAGAGGCTCAGGACCCGCCTCTCCACCGTGGTCCCTGCCCAGGCCTGGTGGTGAGCCGTGGCTTCTCCCGCCCTGCCCTGGCCTCAGAGTCCGACCCTTTCCCTTCCACCCTCGCCCGGCCCCGCGCTCCGGCACTGCCCGGGAACCAGTTCCGGAGACACCCGTGCACTCCACTCATCCCGGCATTCAAGGCCCTGAGCAGTTCGAATCTCCAGCCCCCGCGAGCCGCCACCCTCCCCGCGCTGAGTCACTCCGTGGAGCCGGGGTGGAAGACCCGGAGCGCTCGGGTACAGGCTGGAGACGGGATGGGGCGGAAACCCTGGGGAGGGGCGCTCACTCACCAGGCGAAGGCTCGGCGCTCGCGCGGCCCCAGGCCTGCGCGCCGGGCTGCTGGGCGCTCTGCGAGGCCGCGGCTCCGGGGGCGGGGCGGGGGCGGCACCCCGGGGGGACGCTCATTGGTCCGAAAGCAGAGCCCCGCCTCGGGGAGGAGCCCGAAGGACCCAGGCATCCGGCTGGCCGCCCCTGGAGGGTGGCAACCCGGGATCTGGCGCCCGCCAGTCCCCGGACTCCTAAAACACCAGGAGCCGCTGCAGCCCTGCGTTCAAGGTCCTCGCAGCGGGCTTTGACCTACCTTTGCGTCTCGCCTCCCGGGCTAGCTCGGAGCTCTCCGCCGCGGCCAAGTGCGTCTGCTCCGCCCGAAATAGGCCACGTGCACTCCCGCCCCGGCCCCGGGCCTCTCGCTGGCGCCCCGCCTGGAGGGCGGACCCTGTTGCCTCTTAACCTCTTTTCTTCCGTCTTTTTTTTTCTTTCTGCCGTCTCTACTCCTTTCTCCTTCCCGGACCTCCTGGCCTGTGGGATAGCTTGTTCCTTGAATTCATCATACAAAAACCAACAGTCCCCCAAACTACCGCTGTCGTTTATCCTGTGGTGTGCCTACTGTGCGCCACTTACGCTAGGAGTTTACACACTTGGTCTCATTTGATTTGCACAATGAGGGTCACGGCCCATTTTACAGAGGTAAACTGCCTGAATTACCCTGTAAGGCTGTCATAACATTCCTGACAACCGGTAGGTAGCCCAGATGGAAAACTAGTGGCCCAGGGCCAAATCCAGTCTATAGGAAATCTTGTTTGGCCCTTGGGATTTTTACTTTTTT
>PVJO010032795.1:0-12774 GCA_004026905.1 Hystrix cristata | reverse complement strand
ATAGGCAGACAATAAAACCCTTCCTGTTTTTTTTTTAATTTTATTGTATTTTTTAACCAAGAACATGTATTGGTACATTGTCCATATATTGATCACATTTAACATGTTTGTTTTGTACCTGTATATGGTGTCTCTTGGTTGTCCCCCCCACCCTCCCCTCCCTTCTGTTCCCTCCATCCCTATTTACAGCAGGTTTATTTACAATTCTCCATGATTTCCCTTTCCCCCTTCTTTCCATTTTTTCCCTTCCTGCTTTTCCCCCTTCCCTCTTTCTGGTACTCTTCTCCTTTGTATATTCTTCCTTTTATATAATATCCGTTACACTACCTTGTCCTTATTTACAGTTATGGTTTCTCATATCAGAGAAACAATTCGATGTGTGCTCATGAGTGTCTGATTTATTTCGCTTAGTAGTATATTCTCAAGGAACATCCATTTACAGACAAATGACTCTAGTTTATCCTTCTTTATGGCCGTGTAGTACTCCATTGTGTAGAAAAGCCACATCTTCTTTAGCCATTCATTGGTCGTTGGGCATTTGGGTTGTTTCCAAGACCTAGCTATTACATACTGCCCTGCTATAAACATGGTTGTGCATATATCTCTGTGGTATGACGATTTTAACTCTTCTGGAAAGATCCCCAGTAGGGGAATAGCTGGATCAAATGGAACCTCTAGTTCTAGTTGTTTGAGGAATCTCCATATTGATTTCCACAGTGGCTGGACCAGTCTGCATTCCCACCAACAGTGGAGGAGGGTTCCTTTCTCCCCAAAGCCCCGCCAACATTTGTCGTTTTGATTTTTTTCATAGATGTGATTCTTTCTGGAGTGAGATGGTATCTTAATGTTGTTTTGATTTGCATCTCTCAAATGATTAGTGATGTTGAACTCTTTTTCATATATTTATTTGCCATTTTTATTTCTTCATTTGAGAAATGTTTATTTATTTCAGTTGCCTTCATGTTTTCTTAATGAGGGTATAACGGTGGGTCTGCTCTTGAGGGATGAAGTGAAGGAGGAATATTATCATCTACTTGTTTTAGTTTTATCAGATACCAATAAGTAGCAGAAACTTGAAGATACCTAAATTTTATATTATTAATTGAGTATTACCTTAGTCATTTTCATATCATGGGGACTCATAATTTAAAGGAGCAATTATTTTGGATCATGTTTTCAGCCCATGGTCAGCTGGTTCTACAGCAGGAAGGGCATGTTTGAAAGGCCTGGGCAGAGTGAAACAGCTCATGTCCTGAAGGCCAGGAAACAGAGACCACAGGGAAGGCCTGGGAGGGAGACAGAGCCTTCCGCATCACAGTCCCAGGAGTCTGCCTCTTCCCATGAGGCCCCACCTTCTAACTGCACGCTTAACTAGGGATTCAATAGTGGATCAACCCAGGATAAACACATTGCGGTCATACTCCAGTCACCTCCCAACACTCCACCTCTGAACACCTAGAGCTTTGGGGGGATATTTTAGACCTAAACTATAACAAATATCTAGAAATAGAAAAGATCCTTCATGTATATTTTAGAAACTCTCTCAAGTAATCAAGCAGTAAAAGTATTTCTGGAAACCTAAGTCCCTTTGTGCTTGCTCTCCTTTACATATTCTTGTTCATTTCAAAGCCCAGTCAGTCACAGGGGCTGTCTAAACTAGAATGGGGTTTTTAAAGTATGACATTTCATCTACAATATCAAACATTGCTGAGCATGAAGAATAATTCCCCATGGAGTCAGGAATCCTTTTATGAGACCAAAATGTAAAAGCTTCTAGTTAAGGCAATAAAACCTAGAAATGAAATTTATGAAAAGTAACATGGAAGTGAAAAGAAGCTCCTGGAAGATTTTCAGATTAGAAAATGTCATACAAATCCCCACAGAACTGGACCTGAATGATTTTATCCCTTTTAAATTACACAAACTTTCACTTTGGGATGCTTGGCATTCCTAACAATGCCCAAACCTTCATAATTGACCCAGAAAACCACGCCAACATCGTCTTTTCTGAGAAATACATGCCACCACATCTGCTTCTTTTTGTGTTAAGACAAATAAGGAGATCCATTGAAACAAACTTAAACGATTCTGTGGAGAGTGCAGTACAATCTTTCAATTCATGAAACATAAATTATACATACAATTGTAACTCTTGTCTTTAGGCCTGACAAAAATCACGTAATACTCCTGAGGCTGTGTGATGGAACAAGATCATTTAAAAAAAACAAAACAAACAAACAAATGAACAGAATTTCTAACCGGACACGAAGTTCACTGAGTTCAGGATATGATCATCCCACATCAGCAACACCACCAACAGCTGAAAACCGAATTAGAAATGCACAGTGACAGGTCCTGCCCTGGACCCACCCGAACAACAGCTGCAGGAGAAAAGCCCCACAATGCACACGTTAACTCGAGCTTGAGAACTCTGATCCGAAACATCTGATGGCTTGAACTAGAACACGGGGCTCCCTGTACTCCTTAGACTGTCTTGATGCAATTTTATATATTTGGAAGCTTTGTGTAATTTGGGTCAATTATTTTTCTAAGCAAGAAGAGGAAGTTACAGGGATATCTAGCAAGTAACGGAACACCTCATTCAACACCCACTTTAATAATATTTACTATATGTTATTCTCTGAAAGACTAAAGAAAAGTGGGTCAAAGGCCAAGACAGAGATCTATTGTTTACAGTATCTAGTGTTTCCTTTATTACAACCAGTACATTAGGGCCCAAATGGCCCTACTCCATTAAGCAAAATAAAACTTCCAAAATCAATTAGACATTTAGATTGCTCCTTAGGCTATTCATACAAAGAGCTATAAAAGTTTTTCTTCCTCTCACAAAATAAGTTTTTGTTAAAGTAGCATTCTTTATCACAGTGTTTGTTTGTTTGCTTATTTGTTTGTTTCTAGGTCCACAGTATCATTGTAGCCTTTCAGAATACTGAAACTTCAGACATTTACCTAGCTATCTGCCTCTTAGCCTCAAAATGGGCAAAACTAGGCCACGTGTGGCAGCACATGCCTATAATACCTGCACGCTGAGAGGTTGAGATAGGAGGACGGTAAGTCCCAGAAGCCTGAAAAATTTAGGAACACGCACGGGACGTTATAATGAGTTCCAGGCCTTCACCCTTTGACTGGATCCTTCAGCTCTCCGGTGTAGAGACAGCCCTTTCACACTCTTCCACACCCAACTGTGGGCAGCCATTGTGAGCCCACCTTCTAAACCCTTGTATGTTTGTACATCTTACATTAAATCTGTTTCTCTAGTGGGTATTTACCCGGACAGCCTGACACATCCAGACATAACTTTCTAAAGTAACAAAGTGCTTTGAAAACAACTTTTCAAGAATGGACATGAGCAGAATGAGCTAGCTTATCTAGCCCATGACCTACTGATGTCCCAAGCTTGAAATGCCCCAAGAAGAACATAACGCCCCCCAAAGAAACAGAACCTGTGAAGAGGCATGATGGCCTCTGTGTTTGCACAAAACATCCCAAAAACGACCCTGATCTTGCCATCCCATCAAATAGGGGCTTCTCCTCTCCCTTCCCTATAAATTCCTTTGCTACCCGTCAAGCTGGAAGCAGATTTGAACTTCTGCTTCTGCCCTCCTTTGTCAGTCAACTTGCAATAAACTTCTTAGTTTTTGCAAAAAACATTGCTGTAGTATTGACTTTAATGCACATCAGGCAGCAATGCCTTTGTTCAGTAGTACAGTATTAGTCCTTTTAAAAAATATGTTAATAAGAAATAAATAATTGTCAGAAGATATGATTGTCTTTTTTGAAAGACTGTGTTTGAGCTGGTTCACATTGGCACATGCCTGTAATGACAGCCACCTTCGAGAATGAGGTAGGAGGATGGTGAGTTTGAGTCCAAACTGGGCAATTTAGCAAGATCCTGTCTGAAAATTAAAAACAAAACAAAACAAGCAAACGGGTTCTGGAGGTATCTTAGTGCTCCCTGGGTTTAATCCCCCATAATAGGATAAACAGTCCTTGCTAGAGACATAACATATTTTGAAGCCATTCGACTTTAGCTTTTATTACTAACAAATGTAAATCAGAAATGGATTAGGTTTTCTATAATGCAAAGGAGGACTTAGCAGGAAGAAAAACAGGTGTATTTTACTATGGGAATTTATTAAGGGTCACTAAAATTCAGAAAAGACATGGATAAAAAGGAAAGTTTAAAGAAACAGTCAAAATCCCTCCCTCATCCGAGTAGCCAGATTTAGCTTGCAAAACATGGGGGCACAACTGATATTTTAAATTCATATAAAACACAAATAAGTGTCATAGAATAAACATACCTTCAACACTTATACTAAATAAATATTACATAGGATATACTTCTACTAAAATATTTTTCATATTCACCCAAATCTCAAATTTATTTTATTGTTTTAGGAATTAACCTGAAGGCCTCCTGCATACTAGGCAAGAGCTCTGCCATTAATCCCCAAAGCCATTTAAACTCAAATTGAACTGGCGTCCTGTATTTTATCTTGCCAGGGTATCCCCTATGAAATTGTTTCCTGAGACCACGGCAAAAATAAGCAAATACTACACAAAGACCTGTTACTAGATGCAGTGGTCTCAGAAGGACAGAGAAAAGTGAACTCTTAGAAAGCGATCAGAATTGCATCAGGTAAAGTGATTTTAGTGTCAGGATGTTCGCTGACCTAGTGCAGTACCACCAAATTTGCACACAGAAAGGTTGCTGAACCTGATTTACTCTTCAGATCCTGATTCTTCTTTTGCTCTTCTCTTTATGAGACAGGGAACAAAATTCAGAAATATAAACAGAAGATGTGAAGTTCAAGAAGCAACTCTCTTGAGAGTAGAAATCTCTCACTGAGCCCACACAGAGGCTCCACGTCAGAAATTCAGAACACATGGCATCTTCTGCAAAGCAGGAGAAGCTTTGTGCAGATCTGAGGTTTTTATAGGGCAAAAAGCGTGCCCCAGGCAACTGTCTGAGTGTGCACTGGCTAAATCCAAAGGTAAAGAAAATGGTAAGGGCCAAGTTGGGGTGGGGGTAGTTAACTTCTTTACCCCCTTTCTGCTTCAAGGGCTAAATCTCTAAACCACAGCTCGATGATTTGGCTGTGTGATACTGGGCAAGTGTAATGGGACTTTTTTTTTTTTTTCAGCTCAACAGGTAACAGAGTATGATATCTAGGTTATCATTTCCCAGGTCTCATGAAAAATTAACACTTAAAAGAGAAACTTTAATGTGCGGCTTAATCTGTCCTGGATTTGAACTTTTCCCCTTTCAGTTTGGTTAAGATGTAACTTAGCTTTCTCTTCCTTTGTGTTAGTACTCAGTCCCTTTTAAAGTAGGAGGAGGGATGGCGTTTTGTGAATGTGGAAATGTAAACTAAAACAGTGGGAAGTGTTCTTGAGAAAAAGTACACTTGTTCTCAAGAACAAGTATGACCTAGAATGAATAAAAGTATGAGTTAGAGTGTATGGAGTGTATAGGAATATCCCCACCTGAATGGCAGCCAAGGAGACAAGCATTGATATGTCAATAATGGTAAAGGGACCAGTCATATCTTAGTACCTCATTATTAATCAAGTTTCCCATATTTACTGTGTACAAATAAGAAAATAAGGACATAAAAACCAAATAAACTAGTAATTACCTACAACTTAGTTTATTGAGTGGTTAACTCTGCTAGAGTTTTTATGAGATTCTTCTCAAGAAAATATTCATTTTTTCATTAATAGGGATTTGCTTTACTATCCACATGGTGAGCATCTTATTTTATACCTAAATCTGAATTTCATTATTTGAAGATCCTTCTGTATCCATTTGTAACTGGATTTTTTTCTATTGGGTTTCTTAAACTGGATCTGAATTGGACTCTATGCCATAGTTTCTACTCTCTTTTGGAAAAATGCTTGATCTGTTGTAGTTCATTTTGCCACTATAAAGTCTAAAATTTTGTGTTAAAGACCAAAGGGAAAAACTACATTGAAAAAAATACCACTGAAAAACTGCACTTTGAAATACTATTTTAACTATGGTGTAAAAGATTTTAAAAATAGTCTCATGCCATTCATTTATCTATCTCATATTTATTAAGCATCTGTTGTGAAAGACATTTTTCAAGACTGGAGATATAACAGTAAACAAATAGCACAATAATTTCTATCTTTGTATGTCTTCTATTCTAGTAGGGGAAAACAGTCAACAAAGAATTACCTGAGCAAATACATAAAATGTCAGTAGAGTGCTACAGAGGAAAATAAAGAGGGAAGGAAGTAGCAAGTTGAAGTATATTGGAAAATGTATAAGTGAGGAGAGTAGAAATTTGAGCAAAGATCTGAAAGTTTTAAAGGAAGATGTTTTAGCCTGCTTGGGATGTCATAACAAAATACCACAGACTATGTGGCTTAAAAATTAAATGTGTTCCTTGTGGTTTTAGAACCTGGAAAGTCCAGGATCCGGGTGACAACAAGGCATCCTGAAGCATCCTTTCTTCCATTGGTAGATGGCCACTATCTCACTACGTACTCACATGACCTTTTCGAGAGAGAAGACAAACATCTCTGATGTCTTTTTTTCTTCTAAGGACACTAATTCCACATGGGGACCCCACCTTTATGACCTTCTCTAAACTTACTGATCTCCCAAGGTCCTATCACCCAGTGGTATCACATCGGGGGTTAAGGCTTCAATATGTGAATCTTACGGCAACACAAAGAGTCCATAATAGATGGTATCCAGGGAAAGAAGGTATCCAGGGAAAGAAGGTATCCAAGGAAAGAACTCTACAGGTGGAAGGCAATAAGGCCCTGAGATGAGAAGGTGTATAGATTGTCCCAGGAACAGCAGGGAAGCCATGTGACAGAGAGAGAAGAGAGAGGGAGAGAGAGAGAGAAAGAGAAGGAGAGGGGGAGAGAAAGGAATTGACTTCAAGGGTCAAGGTCTGCGAAAGGAGGGAACTTGTATAACACTTTGCAAGCAAGTGAAAGAAATTTGCTTTAAATCTGACAAAGTTGGAAACCTAGTGGAGAGTTTTGATCAGGTGAATGATAAGGTCTAATTTACATCCTAAAGAAGAAGTACAATAATCCTCTATACAGGCACTATTTTGCCCACAAAGGGGCACTTGGCAAACTCCGGAGATATTTTTAGTTGTCACAACTGGGAGGAGTACCGTTGGCACATAGGGGAATGGGCCATGGACACTGTGACACATCTACGATGCACAGGACAGACCCTCCCAGAATTACCAGCTCAAAACATTAATAATGCAAGGACTGAGAAATCCTATTTGTAGAAGGATCATTTTGGTTGTTGTATTGAGAAAGGTGGTCTTTGGAAGAAGCAGGGAAAACAGGATATCTTCTAGTTCAGGTGTGAAATGATGGGATTTAGCCCAAAGTATTGCAGAGGAAGTGCAAAGAAATGGCCATGCCCAGGTTCAGGATTCATTTTAGAAGAAGAGTCAATTAGAATTTGAGGTACGAATATGGGTGTTTCATAGAAGAGATTTTACTCACTCCAACTAGATTTACAGAGCAAATTATGTAATTTATATGAAAAAGGAAAAAAAAAAAATAAAACACTGTTGATTGCAAGAAAAGTTCTCAGTACAAGGAGCCGGGACACTTAAATTTCTGTCTGATCTGCTCCGCACTAACCTTCTGAGTGGGGGCACATCACCGCGAATCAATTTACTCATCAATGAAACAGGGAGATTGAACCAGATAAATTCTGGTATCTCAGCTCTGACATTAACAAAGTCTATGAACTCACATCTGTCACCTTTGCTATGTACAAAAAAATTAGTCTCAAATTTAGGAGGAAATGTGTTATATGAAGAGATTTGCTGTAATCACCCCATGATTGGTTTATCACAGGCTGAAATGAGACCACAAAGAGACGCATTTACTGAAAGTGCCAAGAGACCAACAACCTACCTCATTAGCCATAAAATAGACAGTCTAATCTTTTCCTTTTGAAGATAAAAGACTGCAGAGGTCACTCTGCTGACAAAGCACGGACCGCTTTATTATGATTCATGAGAAATGAAGTATTCATCTTGTGGAAACTCCTATTACAAATATGAAGGATTAATTCCATAAAGGTCTGACAGGTCTAGCAAAAGCCATAAAAATTCAGCAACTCCCGTGGTTGACACTGTGGCATAAAGTCTGATGTAGGGACCCAGACTGAGAAAACATTCGTATTATAATGAGCCCATTTTTTTCAAAATGCAGGCTAAAAGTTTTCATTAAAATGCTGTCATTCATTTTGCTGAGGTATTTACTGTATCTTGTCTCAGAAGAAAGGTGATAGTTTCCCGCTTAGTCCATGAATGCTCTCAAGAAGGAAAATCTGCCATGATAATAACAGTAATGGCAGCTTTGGAACTGAGAGCCAGTGAGTTTTATATTGCTCGGGAGGTAGAAAATGAAAGAGCCCTCTCGAATAGTTGGTTTTATTGGATGGTGATTTAGGTTCCATGGAGATGACTTGGAGAGGAAGAATGAAGTTTCCTTTGGAGGAGCAGAACCACAAGGGACTTCTGAACTCAGTACATATACGCCATATATACACGATTTCTGTGAACTGCAAGGATGAAAACCCTCTTCAAGTGACCTTGCCTGAAGGAAAGTAAAAGATGCAGAAACACTCATGTCCCTTATATAAAAGGGCTCACTACATGTAGAACTTAAAATCTGCAACTTCTAGAAATGTCCTGATTGGAACTTTTCCTAAAATCCAGTGATTAGGGCCTTGGACCCTCCACGCTAGTAGACAGGACTAGTGCTTTGTGAAGGGATCCACCTGACTTTTGATGTGGTATAACTTTGAATGATATCTCAGAGTTAGTTACACATGTTAAATCAAATATTAAACATTAACCGTCATCAGGTTCCCATTTTTCAAACTGGAAAAGTTAGTCCCAGGCCAGTAAGAAATAGAAAGTTCACCGAACAGCAGAGACAGACTCAAGTCTTAGAAGTGATCGCCCTGTATTATATCGTGCTGTAGCTTTGATCTTTCTGCTACACATCATAGGTTTGTGTGTGTGTGTGTGTGTGTGTGTGTGTGTGTGTGTGTGTGTGTGTGCTGGGAATCAAACTCAGGGCCTTGTGCTTACAAAGCAACAGCATAGTTTTCAGAATTTCTTTTTTTATTGTGTTGTAAAAAAGGGAGCAAACGTAAATCATATTTGCCTTGTGTAACCCTTACTAGCTCTTACCTAACTCAGGGACATTTAATAAATATTTATTAAACAAGGAAACATACACAGACAAAAATGTAAATAATTTGGAAAAATTATCTAAATCACTGATTGAAAATTATTGAGACACCTGAGAAAAATATTGGACCAAATTTATCTAGGTTAGCTATGAATGACTTAGATACTTGATTTTACTTTCAAGAAACACAAAATTTATCGGCAGCACATTGGTAACTTTTTTTTTTTAATGTATATTGTGATACAGCAGATGGCTAACTTTTTCTATAATGAGCCAGAGGGTATATTTTTTTTGGCTTTACAGAGCAAGAGTCTAAATTGAGGATCATATACAGATATTTATATATTTATTAAAAGTTAACCATCTTAAAATGCATAAAGCCATTGTCACAGAACCAGGCAGAGATCAAATTAGGTCCTCTCTTGGGCTATGGTCTGTTGGTCTCTGTTCTAAAAAGATGATGCTCTTGATTCCAATGAGGGGATCAAAGCCTGGCGCTGTCAGCACACACCATGCACCCCCCAACACTCCATGCTTTTAGCTAATGGGTTTGCCATTTTCAGGGCTTTACCAAGGACGTTATGTCTATAGCTGAGCATACAAGTGATGTTATTCACTCTACGCATTCATTCGCTCACATATTCGAACATCTATTGAATTCTTGTTAGACCCCCAGCTTTCTTCTTCCCTCCTCTGCGCCATCTCCTATCTCCTCCCTGTTCAAAACCTTTACTGCCTGCTGTCCCTCTCCAGAAACTCTGCAGGAATGCTATGGGAAAATGTATTCCAATTACTAAAGATATCTAAAATACACACAATATTCATACCATTGTCTCCTATAAAGCCCCAAAGAATGTGAAAATTCTTAATTAACTCTAGTCTTTATCTTACATGAAAGAGTATTGAAGATGAAGGAAAAAGCTTTTTTTTATTTTTTTTTTTTTTAGTTTTTAGTTTTCTTACTGAAATAAGGTCAGCATGGTCTAGTTCTCTCCGCCATGCCACAGCGAATTTTTCATTGCCTTAGAAAGATGTCTGGGAAACTTGTAATCGTAGAGAACTGGGAATTATCAGTTTGACCAATGGTGTCACAGTTTCCGAAGTTGTTTAACTCCAACTTTAATCATTTTTAGATGAGCTTCTCTCCAGCTGCTTTTCAATAATTCCTCTTATTGGACATTTAACATTTTTTTTCATTGTCTCTACTAAGGAAAAAAATGGTAGAATCAAAGCAAAGAAATGATCTTTCGGGCCGCCATTTAGGAAGAGTGAAAGCCTAAAATGTATGTAAATAATAAACAGAAAGTCTTCTGGAATGATGGAAACTCATTCCTGGAAGGGGTCCCAGCGTTATCATAAAACACTCAGAAGGAAATTTTTACACATTTTTCAGATAAAATGCAAAAGCAAAGCAGAAAACGTGCTGAGTTTACTGAATGTAACACACGGGTCTCCATCTCAAAGATAGGCTCCCCCATAATTCTCTGGCTGGAGACACTGTGTCCCCATCACCTGTGACCCCAGCCAAATGCACCTGCTTCTGCTTGTTTGTCCTATTTCTGGCAATCTCTCCAAGTATGTTCAGCTCATTTAACCTCACCTTACTTCAACATCAGAGAAGCCAGGCACTTGGTAGATACCACAGGAACATAAAAAGGGATCCCACCATTTGTCATTTAACATTTTGAGATATCTATATATTATATATATATTTCAGGCTGGCTTTGCACTCACCATGTAGCCCAGGGTGGCCCTGAACTCATGGTGATCCTCCTGCCTCAGACTCCCAAGTGCTGGGATTACAGGCATGCATCACCACACCCAGCTTGACTGTAGTTTTAAAAAGATAAAATTAGTGCAAATTTTAAATAATACTAGCCAAATCAGTTACCATCTTTTTAAAGTAATCAAAAAATGAAAATGTTCTTTCTTCTGTTTCTAATGCTTTTTCCTCTCCAGTTTAAAAAAAAAGAAAAGCAAATAAGAAAATACGCCCTTGCTTTTGCATATCTAAGGCAGAGAATTATATAGACCTGAAAAGAATGGTGATGATCAAAGTCATTTACATACAGGAAGTTCTATTCTCTTGTGCAAAGGGTGATGGCAGTGGGGTGAAAATAGGGGTTGGATGTCTGCTAGCTCAAATCAGAGGTCGAGTTGTATTATGATTTGTTGGAAGTTTGTGTTTTAGCTTACAAAACATTGGGTGATTTCTTTCTCCATTTATGATGGCTTAGGGTGATTCACAGTGTATATGGTTGCCAATTTTGATCCTGTTGGTCAGGGGGAGATTGATAACTTTATTTTGCAAGTTGAGGAAAAAGGTTCAGAAATGTTAGCTGTCCTGAACAAAGACACAAAGCTCAGAAGACTATCTAGTAATAAAATCCAAATTTCTCTAAATTCTGATATAGGACTCACTCTAGGTCAATTTTTCTGCTGATGTATTTTCTTTTTGTCCTCTACATTGTATAAAAGGTAGACTACATAAGCAAAAATTACAGCCAAACCAGCTCAAAAGCACAACAGACAAAAACACACAATATTAATTGAAATGTGTAAATACAAGCTACCTCTCGGCTACGGTGATTCTAGAAAACTTATCATTCGGGTTTTGGGCACTTAAGCCTCTTCGTCATGTAAATACGTAATGTGGGAGGGAGGACAGAGTCAATGATTCTATGATATGCAAAATATCTTGGTATTAAATAGCTCTTCAGACTATGGATTTAGGCAACCAGTCAGCCCCTAGAGAATGAACCTGGGGTTAACACAGTGAGCAGGTAGGGGAGGGGCCAGAGTATTGTCTGGGAGAAGGCCACCCTTAAGAAAATCACCCTGTTCTTCCAGCACCAAACCAGAAGACCCTGAGTGTCTGATGTGGACTGGGGGGTTGGGGGTGGTTTAGGGAGAAAGAGATCCTCAGGACGCCGCGGAGCAATCAAAATTAGAGAAGCTGTATTCAACTTTGTCTTCTCTTCAGAGCTATCCCTGAATCGTAGAAGCCTGGATTCCTTTTGTTTAATGAATATGTGAAGAAACAGGACATGCGATCAGAATTGATTAAGTATCAGGACTCCCAAATCTTGATATACTCCAGATAAGGTACATTTATCTATTGTGTCTATTTATATCCTATTTTTTACTCTTGAAGTCAAGAACTAGGGCTAAACTTTTGCAAAATCTCTTTCCCTATTTACATTTAGCAGCGAACACTAAACAGATAATAAAGCGTGGAGTGGTGTTGCTCTCAGGCAAGAAAAATGTTTTGCCATCCTTAAGATGTTCAAGAACTCCAAAGGGGCTAAAGAAAAGGCAGTGAACACACTGAACTTCCTTGAAGTATTACATAAAGGAACTAAGATGCCACCGGCCCAAAGTCGTGCTAACTGCAGACCTCGAGCTAGAATTCCCTGCTCAAGGACAGGTGGGCCCACAGAGGCTCAAAGCTCCACAGCTGGAGGTGTCCTCGCAGGCCCACCTGGATACAGGTAACACCGTCTTGAGGACACAAAGTCAGTAACATAGCAAGCC
>PVJO010032794.1:0-12774 GCA_004026905.1 Hystrix cristata | reverse complement strand
GAAATATCATCTCCATATGAAAGCAGTTGTGAGTGTATAAGCACATGCTTACATTTTCCCACACAAATGGAAGACTGCACGTACTATTCTTCACTTGAAATTTTTCTCACAGGGTGATCTTGGCAACCTCTACATGCTGACATATTTACCAGGCATTCAGAAGTCCTCATATTTAAAAATAGGAAATTTACCATCTGTTTTCTTTGAATCACAATTCTAAATAAAACTCTATAGTCATATTCTGACCCCAATAGAAATACTTTATTGCTTATAGCTTATGTCTTTTTCTTAGTTTAGATTCATGTTGATTTTCTGATCTGTAACTACATTTGATTTCATTGAACTCATTTTAATTCACCTCTAACTTTCTCAGGTAAATGTGTGTGTATATGTGTGTGTGTGTGTGTGTGTGTGTGTGTGTGTGTGTGTGTGTGTGAGAGAGAGAGACAGAGACAGAGAGAGAGTGAGCAAGCAAACTATTAATTTTTTTGGTCTTTGAAATCACAAAAATTTAATTTCTTTCTATTTTAATGTGCATTTTGATAGAAAAACAAAGAACATTGGGTGATTTAAGAACCCCGTTATTTATGGCAACATACTCTCAGAAGGCTCGGGCTGTTCAATTCCCTTTGTTGATCAACTTTCCTCAGTGTGCAAATACCTGGTATTGTTTTGTCACAAAATTCTAGTTGCGGCTTGGTAAATCCAGAGGAGAGGGAAAATCCATTCAAGAGAAACATGATCTCAGTGCGATTTAGGTTTATATTAGCTCCTATTTGAGGAACTGTGTGCATTCTGAGAGTTAGAGTTTGAGACTTTCGGAGGAAGTTATAGAAGAGCTGATATGAAGGGTTTGCCAGTCCTGGGCCCTGTCTCTCATATGTCTTTGTGTCAGAGGTTTCTATATCTCACATTTGGAAATACCTGCCTATGAGCACTTGAGCTGTCTTTCAGTTCTGTGGATCGCAGGCAGGCATATCACTCAATTATCATCACACTAGAGTGGCCCACAAGCAGTGACCGCCAGCAGTGAGAGTGCAAATACCAGCTCCCTTGCACATGCAGGATGTCTGAGGCCTGAATTTTAATACATTTCTTAGCCATTCCTTCTGAGCTTAGGTTCCGGTTGCCCACTACTTCCTTCCTTTACATCACTGCTTCACTTCCTGTCAGTGTTCCGCACTTTTGCCAAGTAAACTACTTGCATCCTAGTCTTGACATCTAACTCTAGAGGATCTTAGCAGGAGTGCTGGTAACAGCAGCATTTGTAGCTACATAAAGGATCTAATTTAAATATTGTGGGAAGCTCCTCATGACAACTGGTTGTTTCACAACATAAGATTACAAAATTCCAGGACCAACCCTACAAAGGCCATCTAGAAATCACTGCAACTGTGTTCACACTGAAATTCTACAGAATGTCCAATTCCATGCCATCAATGCCTAGAAACTTAGGCCCTCATGAGCCACATATTTCTACTTAATAGAAATCGTTTTTTATTTGGAGACAGAGTGAAACTCTCTGATCTTTCACCGAGGACACGAAATAATTTGAATTCCGCTTCCAATCTCAAACCTTTCAAGATCTGAGGACAAATATTGCATCTTCTCTGAGACTTTTCTAGACTAAACATTTTTATTTCTTTCAACTTATCCTTATGAAAAATTATGTGAAATTACTTCTAGATCTTAATTCATCTCTGCTGGACATAACAGTAATGATCCAGTGTTGCTCTGTGGTTCCCAGAATGTATGTGATAGTCCAGGGAAGATTTTGATGGCTTAAAGGTAGAATGGGAGTCTCACTTCTCATCTGTACATCGCCCAACTAAAAGTTTAGCCAAAGACAGTGTCATCTTTTTATGCCATGGTCCGTTTGATCTGGAGCCAGTTTTCCCCAACCCATTGCTGTTCAAGTGACCTTTCACATGCCAGCTTGTTGCTATATGTCTAGTATTGACATGCTGGAAGATAGGCAAGTGACACTCTTCAGGCCAAGAAAGTTCATTTTAACTATGGAAAGGACCAGTAAAATGGAATTTTTCTTGTCTAACCAGCTGTTGGAGAGTTTTTTCTATTCTAACTGACCGAGCAAAGAAAAAAGAACACAGAGAAACTTAGAGTAGTGTAAGTCAGTTCACCCATCACAAAGCAGAGAGAAGAACCAGTGAAGTAGTCGCACCCAAGGCAGAGCAGACAGCTGCAGGATTCTTTTCCTCCGTCTGAGAAGGGTATCAAGATAGCGTCATCTGCGTGGGTTCAGGAATTGTTATGGACAAAGATACCATCATGTTTTATTTAAATGGAGGGAAAAAAATCCCTGCAGAAGCCAGAGGACATCAGCAACTATTTCTAGGCTAGAGATTTGAGGCTGACTCTTAGAAATAGTGCCAGGGAGGATGGCATCTGTGATACAAGAGCAGGGGGAAGCAGAGCATTAGACAGGTGAAGAGAGGTTAGTGGGGTGGCACCAGTGGGATGCGTCCTATTGAGTCGGTTGGTTTAATGAGGTTTTAAGGAATGGAAAAAAATAGACAGGTTCAATTTCATACTGTGAGTTTAATTCCTATAAGGAAAAGACAGTGAGTGCTCTGCCCGCACTTGTTTTTAGAATGCATAAAATTACTTGCATTTAAAAATATTTCTGAAAGTCTTTTGAGTATTAGAAGAAGATACTCCTTTTCTCACTCATAGCTATTGCTTGCAAAAGGAATAATAAAACACAGTGGCCTAGTTTGTGTCAACTTACGCTGGGCTGTTGTCCGCTTAGCACTGTTACCTACCTTCTGTACCTCTCCTTTGTGTGTGGGGTCATGAAAGTCTCTCACTTTTAGTTCTGGATATCACATTCAAAAAACATCATTGGAAAATGGCAGAGAGACCAGAATTATCTCTGCACAATGTGCAGAGGAGATGGTAAAAGGAAGGCTTTCTCTTCTATGAATACATGGTTTACACCTGTCTGTGCAATAAAATATAAAAATGTTTTAAAAATTAATTGATTTTGATTGTCTTTCCCTCATACCTATAACATTTTGGAGTCTGAGAACTGTTACTGTGTCCAGCAGAAAGAGTTTCTTCTTTGAATATAATAGACATTCAGTAAATGTTTATTAAAATCTTCTTTATTCCTATATATAATGGGAATCTAGTGACAGTTACCAAATTACTTATATTAAGCTATGGTAAAACCATATCACAGCACTCATTTAATTATGTTGAGTATTTTTTTTTTCTTGTTGATCTTTCCTAGCAGGCAGTGGAATTCCTTTAGGGTCATGTGTCATATCTGAGTTGGGAAAACTTTACAATACCTGAACATAGGAGTACGCCAATAAAGGTTAAATGAATGAAAGAATAATGAATGAATGAAGACCTTGTAACCTGTGATGGGAGTCATCAGATGAATACACATCGACAGATCATTTTCAATTTTCCTCATTGTGTATTTTGGGTTTAGGCACTTTTAGCCTAGTAGATAAGGACTACTTCCTCTTCTATTTATAAAGTTTTTCTTTTTTGTTCCTCTGCATTCTATAAGCACTGACTTCCTGCTATTCTTAGTTGCAATTATCTGTCTAGAAGAAGGAAGTTTGTATGAGAGATATGGTTGGCTTATGTACTACATTTTAAGATATTTCTGGGCCAAATCAATTCCAGCTGTACAGGTATTGATGTGAATGAATGACATATTTCCTGCATTAACTCATTTCTCCATTGCCTTCATTTGCTGTTTCTCTTTTAAGATCTAACTCTGAACTATTTTATTTGAGAATTGAGAACTTACTTTCTCAATGTAATTTCATTTGTTAGACTCACCCGCCAGTTGCTCCAAAGAATGTTTCAGTGAACTCATTGTTAGTAGCTAAAGGAGGCCCCAGAACTCTGTGATAAGGTAGCTATAACATCTTATTTTGGAATTGCTAATTTTATTCTCTTTTAAGTAATAGCGTCCAATTATGTATCAATTCCACGACTATTAACATTTTTATTTACCTACATTTGTAGTAGTTATATACAGAGCTATATCATTGTCAGTGAATTGAATCTAAATCCCACACCACTATTGTCTTGATAAATAGCAGAGTTGCTCTTAGATCTGGCGTGCGGTAGAAATAACAGTCAGATGTGTTGATCGGATGGACTCACTGCTCATGCTTTTTCTTCATTTATTATGTAACTGTCAAGGGCTAAAATTTTTCTCACATTGTTTTCAAAAGTTAAAAGAATTTGGTAAAAATCAGAAGGACAGAATGTGACAAAACCACATTTCATATTCAGATATGCACAAAACCAAAGCTTGTGCTATTCTCCCAAACCCTGTGAACTTCGGGTAGCTCCATAATACTGATGTTTAAGTAGGTATTTTATGAGTATTGTCATGAATTGACACATTCTGTGACTAATAATGTGCTATATCTTATAAACTACATGTGAAATACAATATTGTATCAGCACATGACAATTTTAGGTAAAACTGATTTTCAAACTTCTTTTTAAACGAAGTCTGCCCATTTTTAATCCACTTTCTGACAAACTTAGAGTTGATTCTTTCCTCGCTTTCAATTCTTAACCATCTTTATAATATTGACAATATCTTGAATTAGGAAATATATTTAAAAAACAGAGGCAATCCCAAATGATCAGCTAGCTGGCCTCATCATTTGCCTCCTTCTTAGAAGATGATGAAAAAAAGTTTGCTTGAAGTGCAAGCAATTTTTCTCCACGCTAACCACGTGTCAAGCACATTTCAGCAGAGGTGACTGAGCCACTGATAGATTCAGATCCTGGGTCCATTTCCACAAGAAAATCAATTTCTGATTCTATTGCCCAATATCGGTCACATTATGTACAATTCAGTTCAATTGAGCTTAAAAACAAAACTATAACCAGCACTTGCTAAGATACACTGAAACAAACACTATAACAAAGCTGTATTTTTTTATAATTCATTTTGTAAACCACTTGGCAGTCTAAGCGAGGTCTTGAAAATGTTTACAAATTTTGAGTTAATAAATATGATACTATGACTATAAACCGTTATAAACTCTTACTCTGGATACAGAAAATGTATAAGGAGGGGTGAAACTCTTAAGTGTAAGAAGTTTATTGCAGCATGTGTTACTATAGAAATAGCAATAAATAGGGGAGAAAACACGGATGTCTCCTGTTGGGAATTAGTCAAATGGCATATAGTGCATGCAGTTGAAAAAATATGGAATCATTGCAATTATACTTTTAAAGATTTTATAATAACAGAGACACTTACGGTACCATATTAACCAAATTTGCTTTGCTTTAACTGCACCTGTATCTATAATCCATTTATACCAAATCATCCATGCGTTTGTTCCTGAGAAACAGTTTGTAGGATTTGAACTCATATTTCTAGCCCCATGGCTCCCTCTGCAACATGTCTTCATTAAAATCTAACAGCTTCTCATGCTCCTTGGAGAGAAGAGAATCTAAGTAGAGATGTAAAATTGATACAGAAGAGATGAGAAGCTTGCAGATGAACAATACAACAGTTCCAGGCTCAGATGAAATTCTGTACCTTTTTTTTTTTTTTCTTGGTTTGCTTTCTCAAGATCCTTTAAAATCTTATTTCTCAGTGAGTAATTTTGTCTTTATGGTACAAAAGGTAATTCCCATACCTAATATTGTTTCTAAGCACATGTGAGTACCCTGCTGAGTTATATATGAGTTTTTTTATGAATATGACACAAAATGAAAATTCCATTTCTAGACTTGAAAAAATGTAAATTGACTTTCACGCTCAAGTGGGTTGTTTCAGCGATGGGGGTGGTTGTGAATAGATTCAGTACACCATCTCCTCTATATTCGTGTGTAATTGATATAACTTTTAGCAATTGTTCTACATTTACAAACTTCATATTCAAAGTGTAAAGAAACAGATATTATTGATTTTAAACACATCTTAGGTTGCCTTCATCAAAAGTTATCTGCTCTTGGGTAAAGGCATTAGCAGTTTGTTTAGAAAGATTGTAAACTGCTGAACACTACAAGTTTCAGTTCTTTATTGTCCCAATTAGATTCCTGGGTATCCGGCATCATGTCTATTATGTAGTAAGAAACAGGCAGCTGGCATTCTAGCTGTCATCATTCAGATTTTCTTCATTTTTTAGGGAATTGTTACAAAGCTCCCTAGACAGATAAGCAAAGCTTTGATATGGCACGAGGAACTGTTTTAAGAGACCCTACTTGATCAATAACAAAAATGTCATTTCTGACCAGACTCTCAAAAGTTATGAAGAGACAACGTATTAGTGCTGAAACGGAGCTTTCTAATGATTGTAGGTGAAGCTACAGAGAAAAGACGGTACAAACTGAAAGTGTGTAAACATTGGTGATAACAAAGATGGTTTTTCACATCATAAGCATAGACAGTGAAGTGTCAAGTGTAAGATAGCACTCCCCTTATCTGCTCTTTTGCTTTCTGCTGTTTCAGTCACCTGGGGTCAACCATGGTCAGAAAAATATTGAATAGAGACTTTCTGAAATAAACAATTTATAAGTCTGGATTTATATGTTGTTCTCAGTATTGTGATGAAATCGTACTGCATCCCATTCTGTCCCACACAGGACATGAATCACACCTCTGTCCACTGTATCTATGCTGCGCCTGCTACCCACCCGTTAGACACTTACTCGTCATCTCTGTTATCAGATATATTGCCTTTGTAACTCATTGCTCGTTTTCAAATAGCCCGTATTTCCCTTAGTGTGGCCACAAAACACAAGACTAGTGGAAATTTTATTACAGTGTACATTTACAATGGTTCTGTTGTTATTGCTAATCTCTTACAATGCCTAATTTATAAATTATTTTTACATAGGTATGTATGCATAGAAGTAATCACACCACATACACATGTACACACAGCACACAGAAAATATGTGTCCATTCCTAGGTATGTGAGTGCACATATATAACATATCTTTAATGGATCATACCAATTAAATTGGCTTTGTCTTTTAGCTTTTATGTGCTCCTTGGTATAAAGTATTGCATCATACTAACTGATATATCTGCAAAGGTGTTATGATGGCGCTATGTGTTCAATTAATAACTGTTAAATGTGTAAGCGAGTGTAGGTGAGCATGTATTTGTAATAAGAGTATGTTAAATTCTCTTTAGGTATGTCTTTGAGAAATGCTTCATGTATTTATCACCTAGAATAATTCTCATAGTTAGAATAAAGTACATATTTGTCAAAAAAAATCAATAGTAGAAGGTAAATCTTAATCTCCACATACCTGAAAAGAATAGGGTGGGAGGAATGGGGCAGGAAAGTGAAATGATTGCTATCCTTGTGAAATATAATGTTCTCACTTCTTGATTGTTCCACTCTTTAGCATGGATGTGCTGACAGTATTGCCAGGACATCAATTGTTCTAGGATTCTCATTATCAACTTGTTATGCACGAACAACAAATACTATTTATGTGAAGGAATTCCAAAGGAAGGCTAATTTTTGCAAGTGCCTTTAATGGTTGCCTTCAATGGTCACTGGTCATTATTTGTAAAGTTATCTATCCTTACAGAAAGAAAAAATGCAACATTTATGGGAAAGAGCACAAATCCCCATGTAAGGAATTTTAAACATTTCCTTTAACTAAAGAGATGGATAAGAGGTATTTTAGTTGGTACTATTCTGATAATGAAAACTTTCTGGTGATTCTGATTTTCATACGTTTTTTACTAACTCTGTTAAATGGATTATGCATCACAATTTAAAACTGTAAAAGTGTCAGTGTTAGAAAACACTAGATGGTATCTAACCAACCTGTTTATTTTAAGGGTGGTCATGGAAGAGTCTTGAATTGTTGCATAAAAGATCTCACAGTGGTATCAGACTTGCAACTTTCATAATTTGAAGGGAGGTTTATTTGTAGAAATCTAGCCTCATATCTTCTCTGTAGATACTCAATTTAAATGACAGAGTAACTTGATAGCAAAAATTGTTCCTAAGGAAATCTTGAGCCTCTGGCTCCAGACAAACTGGAAACCTACGTATTCTTCTGTATTCCTCAGCAACTCACTCTGACATTGTTTTGCATTTGAATTGAATAATTCCTTGTGCTTAAATTTATACTAATATTAGTAATAATATTATTCTTGTAAAATTTATGTAACATCTTAATTGGCTTTACTCAGTAGAGTGTATTTTTAACCTGAAAACTTAATAGCTGAATTGACATTTGGGAAATCATCCATAAAGGCAGACACCTTTTCATGAAGGAAAGAGAACGGCTGTTATTTAACAGTAGCAAAAATTCTTTGTGAATATAATGTGATACCCTATTTTTCATGGTATTCTTAACACTCTTTCTTGCCGAGACCATTTTAGGAGAAAGCAAATAGAGAAAAGACCAAGGTGAGGCTTACAGGGGACTCGCCCATTGAGTGTGAGTTAGACTGTAAGTATAATCACAAGTAGTAGCATGTTGTCCAGCTGTGAATAGTTAGGGTTATTAGGAACAAAGTTAATGAATGTAGAGCCTCATTCATTGATCAACAAAGCACTATGGTCTTTGAAATCTTACAAGTATCAGAAGTGGGATTTTAAATTGATGGTTGTGTGTATTATGCAGTCCAACTCAAAATGTAAAATAAATTTTCTCGAGAATAAACAATACAAATTGCCGAGCAGACAAAGAAGATACAAGTTAGGCTAAGAAGCGAGTCATTTGGCAAAGTCAACAACATATGTAAGTATCTGAGATATAGCCATTGTAAAAAAAATAAAAATGGCCTAGCTAATACCATGGTATTTACCCCGGTGGAAGTCAAAGCTCAGGGGAGAGCTACAGCATGCATAATTTTGTAAAGGGGAGGTAGAGATCCATGGAGATAAGAAGATAGACGAGAATATCCTTGATAGCATAGGTATTAAAAAGCAAAATTATTTTTTGGCATTTAAGTAATTTTTAAAGAGAAGTCATCGAAATGAATTTGGTAATCCACATATGCCAGGGTCAACCTTTAGTCTTTGACATTAGCCTCTGGGCTTGTGTTTTTTATTCCCTGCTCCTCACTTATGTTGAAAATAGAAGTTCTAAATAATTATTTCCAATTTTGTCCAATCTACATTCTATGGCGATCACGTCAATGCGGAAGTCTCAGTACAAGACTTTTCAAAATGCTCCTCAGGGCTGCCAGACCACAGTACTACCTTTGGGGTGATGCCTACTCTCACGTAGTAATATTCTAGATTTGGCTGCTTGATATGAGAGCCATTCTGGAAGTGGCTGTAAGTGGTCTTGAGAAATGAATGGCATACTGTAGCTCCCAAAATATTCCAGAGGTGAGTCTTTGCTGCCCAGATCCCTCCAGTGGAAAAGCTACACTGTCAAGAAAGTTAAAGGACGGACATCTTCCTAGGAAGCTAAAGACACACTAGACTGTGGGAGACGTATCCTTGGCTTCACTGGAATAGGAAATTTATGTGCCCCGAATAAATCATTGCCCTGTTTTTGCCCTCTAGTAAATACTATGAGAGATCCCTTCACAAAGAGATTTTCCTGTGTTTGAACGATGTTCCACTTGTGGACACGTTCCACATACTCACTTTCAGCACTTGTCTCTGTCCTTGTGAGTGTAACACAGAAGAAAATATAGCCGTGGATCTGAAGACCTTGCTCAAATCCATGTTTTGTGTTGCATTACAGCCTGGCGTTGTCCATTCCTACTTACAAAACATGGCTTGCTCTTCCTTTTGAACTCTCGCCTCAATATTCGGTCTGTTATTTAGTACTGTTTGCCTTGCTAATGGCACTGTCAGCTGCCTCCCTAAAATGTCTGGGTTTTCTGTTAGCAGATCTGCCACAGTTTATCTTATTTCATCTAATCAAGCCTTACTGTGCAAGACCTGGGCAATTTCCAAGGATGCAACTATCCAGGGACCAAAATGCCTTTCATCAGGAACCATTTCATGTTGGACAACATGGATGGACATTTTTATTAATGACTGACCTTCATATAAATGGGAATAATTATATTTGTGAGTGATATAAATAGGTTTGTGCCCTGACTGCGGGTGGAGACTAGAATTCTCACTCCTTCAAGGAGAGTATGCTGATTTTTAAATTGTGTTTCTAATGATATACAATGTAATTAAGATGTGGACCTCATCATTTATATTGTTTTCTCCATATTCTGTGTACTTTCTCACTCCTATTGGTCCTGCTTTTCAGTCTTATTCTTTCAGGGGAAAACTTTTGATCTGAAAATTTGTAATCTTTGCAATATTCCCAGTCACTCTTCTGAGAACTATTATGAAAGGCTGGTTCTGCTTCCCTTTTCTAGTGGGATATAGTGGCTGGCATTCAGGAGAAATACAAGGCTCAGCCCATCAAGAGTAGGGCAGGATGCATTTATGTGACAATCACATAATGAGTTATGAAATCATGATTTTTAATGAAACTCCATTGTCTGCTGTACAGATTAGAGAATGTCATCCTCCTGAACAAGCGGAAACATTTCCAGATTGATTGAGCCATCTTTGCTGGAGCAGTATCTCCATTTATTTTGCAGAGGCCTTTAACCCCTAAGAATAGTAGCTGATTGTAATTGCATAAATGGCATAATATTTTAGGGACCTATGGAGAACTTGTGTAGAACTGAAGCCTTTTTTGAGCAGAGCCTGCCATTGTGTTTAGTTCTTATTCATCATTCCTGATTTCATTAGTAAAGACATTTGTATGGAAATGGATTAAGGTTTGTAGGTTTATTTTATTGTGCTGTAGATTCTGCTGTAATTATACCACTGATGGATTGTATTAAACTGCTTTGTGGGAAGCTTTCAAAACACATCAGACTCCGGAAGTGTTCGTGGTCTTCAAAATCTGTCCTTTTTTATCCCACCTGGAGTTACTGAGTGTGCCTTCACTTACCTTATGCACACTTAGCAACTCATATTACTTTTCTCTTCATTTTTAGATTTAAGAGCAATTAATTTTGCTGATGTAGGTACACTTGGAAGACCCTCCACTCCCAAGTATATGAATTTTCGTGAAAGCTGGCAAAACTGAAAAATAACACGTAAAAATGAAAAACAAGTTTATTTAGTAGTATTGCATTTTTCGATTAAGAAATTATCTAGGATATTGGTGCATTATGAATATATGGACTATTCTGGTGTGAAAGATGTGGTGTGGACTCTAGTTTATTTCGTTCTAAGGTAGTCTGTGATTTCTGAGGATCTAACAAAAGAGAATTTGAACAAATATCTTTTATGTAGGAGCCATTTGACTGGACTTTATTTATAAATCATGTATCTACCTCATTAGGTTCCAATTTAGTGGTTTCAAAGCTCAAAAAGACTTCCCTCCCTTTTCTTGAATCTTTAGGATATTGGTATAAATAATTTATTAGTCCATATAGTTTTTAAATTTAAGGCTAGTCTCATAGAAGGTCTAAAAACAAAAACCGAAGCCTCCAGCCATTTTTCATTCAAAAGGAAATGGATTTGAAGAAGGTAAGATGGAGTGGAATTCAATAGGAAAGTACATATAGTCCTCCAGGTACCAAATTTGTATATTCAATTTTCTATCCCATAGATCCATGTAGATATCAGATATATCTCATGAATTTCAGTAGTTCAGAAAGAATAAAAATGTCTTGCTTTTCCACAAAGATCTACTTCCACAATCCTACAATCCTATCTTATCTCAGTAAATGACATCATCGTTTCTCAGACCAAAATACTCACATTAAATTTCATCACTTTCCCATATTTTACCAAATTCAAGATAAATCCTTCTACCTTCTACCCTTGTATGTCTGTGGTAACTTCTCCACCTGAAAACCAGGTGACCCTTTAAAACTGAGATTCAGAGTACATCAGTCCCTCAGTGAATCATGGTATACCGGCATCATGGGGTGCGGCATTATCATCAGTAAATTCCAACACTTGCTTTTGGACATGTGCAACTTCACTGTCTTTTGTTCTTTTACCTTCCTGATTGCAGCGTCAACCCTTAACTCCTCTGTTTATTCTACTTCAGAAATGTTGGCCTTCTAGTCATTGCTGGAACATATCCAGCTTATATATGTCATAGCAGTTTGTATTTTCAATTATGTCTGCATGGAATTCTATTTCTCAACATCTTTATGTCTTACTTCTCTTTCATTCCAGTCTGTGAGCAAATGTTATCCCCTCAAAAATGCATTTATAGGGGTTGAGGATTTAGCTCAAGTGGTAGCATGTTTGCCTAGCAAGTGTAAGACCCTGAGTTTGATCTCCAAGCACCCCCCAAATGTATTTATAATTGTATTATCTAAATGTATTTAAAATTACTGTCCATGACCCATTAATCTTATTCTGTTTTACATTTTATCTCTTAGAAATATCCCTTTATTCATATTTTATTTTACATTTATTTCTTCACTTTTTATTCTTACTAAATAAGTTAAAGTTCTAGGAAGATAATTTTTTTTTGCCTCATTCACTAGTGTTCATATGCTCTTATTACAGTGGAATATTTGGTAAAGTAATGATGAAATGATGGAAAGAGAGAAAAACATTAAGTATTTAATAAAGAATTCAAAATTTTTTTTAAATTTTTTATTATTTTTTACCAAGAACATGTATTGGTACATTGCATACATAATGATCATAATCAACATGGTTATTTTGTACCTGTACATGATACATCTTGGTTTTCCCCCCTCTTCCCCCCTTCCCCTCCCCTCCCTTCCATTCACCCACCCCTCCCTATTTGCAATAAGTGTAACTACACTTTACCATT